>QEOT01002818.1:653973-700550 GCA_003123785.1 Pterocarya stenoptera | reverse complement strand
GGGGGGGGGGGGGGGGGGGATAAATGACGAGTTTCAATTTCACTTGGTGAAATGGGCCACAATATGTTGTCCCATCAAATGAGGTTTGGGTATTCAAACTTGAAATCTTTCAACATAGCCTTGTGTTTGGTAAATGGTGATGGAGATATCACTACGAACAAGGGGCCTTGTGGAGAATTTTCATCAAATTGAAGCATGAGGAACCATGGGAGGATGGTGCTCTAATGAGGTGAGTGGGCCTTACGGAGTGGGGTTGTGGAAGCATATAAGAAGAGGTTGGGATACATATGCAAGTAATATCCATTTTACTGTGGGTAACGGAGCCAATGTCAAATTTTGGCATGATGTATGGTGCGGCGATAGGGCACTCAAGGAAACTTATCCATAAGTTTATGGTTTAGCAAGAATGAAAGAAGCCTCGATTGCGGTCCTATTAATCATCTCCAATGGTATTCCCCAATGGAATGCTACATTCCTCATAAATGCACAAGATCGGAGGAGTTGAAGACAAGATTTTTTGGTGCCCCTCTAAGAAATTAATATTCACATTATGCTCTTTCTACCAAGCCACGATCACTCACAACACAAATCCATTCCCATGGAAGAGCATTTGGAAGACAAAGGCACCTCTAAAGGCAGCATTTTTTTATGGACAGCTTCCTTAGGGAAGATCCTCACTCTAGACAATTTGAGGAAACGTCGAATCATAATCATGGATTAGTGTTGTATGTGCAAGAAGAGCGGAGAGTCCGTTGACCATCTACTAAGTGTGAATTTGCCATGACTTTGTGGAATGAAGTCTTTGCTTGGTTGGGACTAGCTTGGGTGATGCCAAAAGGGTAAGCAACTCCCTAGCTTCTTGGAGAGGCATTCAGTGCAACTCTCAAATTGCATCAATATGGAAGATGGTCTCAATATGCCTATGGTGGTGGCATTTGGAGAGGGAGGAAAGAAAGATGTTTTGAAGATCAAGAGCAATCAATGGATGAGCTTAGAAACTTATTTTTCAATACATTACTTCATTGGTCGATTGTAATTGATTTTCTTGGCATGACCTTTCATGAATGCCTTGTATCACTAAACTAGCACACTTAGGCATCACTCTTGTATATGTCCCATATACTTGGGCTCTTGCCTACTATTTTGATCAATAAAAACTAGTTTACCGATAAAAAAAAATAATGTAGCGTTGAAGTTGCTGTATCTCCAAATTCATATCACAGATAAGTTCGATCTGAGATTTATATTATTAAAACTAAGGTTTAAGTGTAATTTAAGGCTTTCATTTATCTGGTTTTCGCCTCGTGAAATTGAGTGTGCAAGCTGTAATTGAGACCTCCCCATGAAAAAATAAATAAAAACTTTGGTCAAATAGGTGTCAATTAGGGGGCTGAGTAGCATGACCCTTTAATTGTTGTGTCAGTCTTGACAGGTATATCCATTCTTTGTAAGTCCCTATTTGAGTTCATTTAAGACACTTGAAGGAAATCTTGGATCCTCTTGCAAGTTGCTCATTATTTAAGTAGCTAGCTAATGGATTTTAACAATTGTACTTTGTGGCAAGGAAGGCATCTCTTTGTCTTTGGTTAACGGTCATTTTTGAAATCTCCATGAAACTAAGTTCATTTTGTTAAGTGCATAATGTATTAAGCAATTCATGAAATCAATCTTACTTTAAGAAGCTTAACTCTACATTGTTGCAACAACTCAAATTGGGTTCTCACCTTGCAAAAGAAATTTACCATTGTTCTTTTGATAATTCGCATATTATATCATGTTTTCTAAATAGTTCCTATCATGAGTCTTGCATTGCCACTACTTCTATGATTAATGTTAGTTGCAATTGAAGCTTGTACTCAACAGTTGTCTAAATTTTGGATGAAGACTAAATAACTCATTTGAGAGATACTACTTGTATGTTAGTTATCTGTCTTTTGGTGACTTCATTTCAACTGTATTTTGAGGTTTATCAGGCAGGAGAAATTTTTTATGCACTTGCTTGTTTTCGTTGGTAGTGTTTTTGAGTTATAAACTCTAGGGGCATTAGAATCCAAATTTGCTGTTAAGTAACAAATCTTGGAGAGCATTTTAGTGGTTGGAGTAAATTACATTTGAGATTTCTAGTACAATCTTTGGGGATACATTATTTTGATAGCCTGATGTTCTTGAAAATGTATATAGAGCTATAACTAATATTTTAAAATAGAACAATCGGATAAATACTACATTATTTTGATGAAATAAAGTTATGTGAAATATATTTTGGATAGATTTCTAACAAGCAAGGTTTTAGCATGCACCATGCCCATTAGGGTTTTGTGCCTGACATTTAAGTTTGATTTTTCTTGTAGCCACCTAAAATAGAACTATAGCACCTTATATAGTAATAACTCATTTGGAGGCAGTACACCACTTCTATGACATTAAGACTCACATAGTTTTAAGCATTTCACTTTTTTGGCTAGGAAGCGGTCCAGAAAGACTGTTGTTTCCAAGAAACCTGCCATTGCAATATGGTGGAAGAAAAGACAAAGAAAAGGCAAAACATCATGAAGTGAGAAAAGGTCATACCAAAAAAATCAATTATAGCTGTATGAGTAAATATCTTAAAGCAAGGGAAGAAAGAGCGTGTATGGTTTTTACAAGTATGTAAGAGAACTTATATTGAACAAAGCACTGGGTATTTGGCCTGTTAAGTTGTTGAAACTCAAATCCCTGCATTTTAAAGAGCCAAATTGATGAAAGCTAACTCCAATAATTTTTTATTTTTTATTTATCAGTAACTCCAATAATGAAGCTGACATTTCAATCATAAAATCAGGAGCTTACAATATTTGTAGACTTTGGTGTTCTCCAATATTAGAAGGAATAGATCCACTGATCAGGGCATTCCTCAGAACTCTAAGGTGTCAAAAAAGAAAATGGAGTAGCTAATGGTTAATACAATAAGACTAAATGCGCAACTCAAAAAAAATGCATATATTTGTAGTGTGCGGAGTAGCATGCTCACTTACAAATCTGTTAAGTTCTTCAAGCTAGTTATGAAATCAAGGGAAGAGCTCGCATTGTATAAATCACTGATCCGTCTGGACAATTATACCCAAACATTACCGAAGTTATTCTTCCCTTGTTAAAGTGGGAAGTGAGAAAAAGACAGAGAGAGAGACAGAGAGCCTGAATCAGCAACAAATATTTACTCACAGAGAGTTCAGTGAGATCAACATAGAAAAACTAGATGGTATTGGACCTTCAAACGAGTTCCCTTGAAATCTCCTACAGAAACAATTGGATGACTTGTCAAGATGACCAATATCTATCACAGATATATAGGTTACTTTCATAATATATGAACTAGAAGATGAAATAAAAAGATCCTTTTTTATTGCTTACAATTGCTTAAGTCTTGTCCAATTACCGACAAATTCAGGTATTTTTCCACTCAAAGGAGTGTCAGATGCCCACCTGAAATTCAAAAAAGCTCACTAATAGTAAGGCAACCACAAGATGGTATGTGGGGGGGGGTGGGGCTAGAGTGAGAGTAGCAGTCCTGCTTACAGAACTTCCATGTTTTGAAGCTTAGCAAATGTTGAGGGAAATTCACCACCCAACCCAGCACTGTTTATATAACTGTAATACCAAGCAATGCATACACTATCATCATCTGAAATGTTGAAACATGGATTTATTTGAAGAAAAAAATTAAAAAGAATAAGTTTTGGAACTTACATTTGCTCCAGTTTGACCAAATTACCAAGTTCTGGAGGGAGAGTTCCAGAGAAATTGTTATGGCCAATAGACCTGCATAATATATATACAAAGAGTTATTGGAATGAATAAGAAACGAAGTAAATTTCTTACATCGTTATTTCAAGTATAATTCATTTCTACGTTATTAAAGCATATTTTCCTGCCATTAGAAAAGTTATAGCAATCCTCTCGGACACATGATGTTTCTTAATGGTACCGTGGAAAAATGAAAATCTACAAGTAGAATCGTTAAATTCTTTGTTTTGTAAGATAATTGTTTTCATTGAAGTTGAACATTTTATAGTTGGATGCTTTCCGGTAATTATCATTCAAAGATCTGTGGAAGTTATCAGCATCAGCATTAATTCATTTTAGCCTAAATAGAGCATTAATTCATTCACATGTACGTCCCAGAGTCAAGAGATTTGAATCACTTGAACCTTTCCGAAACCCATCACCGTCCTGTTTGGGCATGTCAAAAAGGGAAGGGGAGTTGATTACCCCAAGAAAAAAAAAAAAAAGTGAACCATCCTTTCATGACTAGAAGCAACTTGATTTAAGAGGCCATCAAGTAATTTATGTACATTTGGGTGGTTGAAACATTTTCAAGTAAAGAAGTCTTTCCACTTCTTCCTTTTTTCTCCCTTGTGGTGAGTGAGTTTAATTTACAACTATTATAAAGCAACTGGTCACTTGAGCAAGACCTGGCTGGCAAACATCCCCCTACCCCCTTTCCCATCTTCCAGGAGCAAACTTCATTCTAGCAGTACAAATGCTATTGCCAACAGCTAGCATTTGAGAAAGCAGTGAGGATCAAAGACCGCAAGGAAAAGGAAATAAAACAAGCACCAAGGGATGCGATCAAGTGAGAGGAAGCATGCCTGAGCTAACAAAAGGCAAGATCAAAAGAATTCGATGTCTAAAAGGCAAACTGAAAGCATTTTCAGACAGGTAGTTACAAAGACCTAGAGGACCAAGAAAAGTCTAGTTTATTTTTTTTTTAATTTTTAGATGAGTAAGGAAAACCTAGTTTACTCATAATAAACATGGCTTCTTCTTCTAGGATGAGTTTGAGCAACCAATGAAATGGCAGGATAGGGTGGAGGATCCGTAGGTTTTTGTGAAAGGGTTGGTCTCATCATGTTATTGCTGAAAAGAAAAACAAAATTCCTCCATTTGACGTTGAGACATCCACACTTCCATTGTTTGTAAGGGAAGGCTAACTGTATGCTGGTTGAGAGCTGTATGAGCGGTAACGTCCATGTAGGACTACGTGAGAAGGGAGGTGGACAGAAATGGCCTTCTTGTACTTCACTACCGTCGACCTTAAACTAGCAAGAAGCTACCCGCCCAGATTTATACTTACAGGTTGGGAGGGAGCGGGATGGCTCTGTCTATTCTAAGAATGGGCTGGAGGAGTCTGGGTATGAGCCGAGTCCTATTTGCTCATTGCCTTCGGGACCAACCTGTCAATAGGATTGGCAAGTTCTATGATTGGAAGATTCTATCCATATCTTTCTTACCTTATTTACATCAGCTGTACAGATTAGTCTTCCTTTCTTAGCTTTACCGTGTATAGCTCAAACTGTATAGTTGTGTATAGCTAGTTTTCCATATATAGAGTTTCCATGTATAGCTACCAAACTTTTCTATTTAATGGAATTCTCACAATGGTGAGAGGCATTCGATCAATCTGATATGGTATCAGAGCTTGTGTTCTGAACCTAGAGTATACACGCTTCCTAGTTTTTTTTTCTTTGGTTTTCTCAGATTTAGCCCTAGGGGCTCTCGGACTCTAGCCTAGTTTTTTTTTTTTGGGTTCTTTTTTTTCTGGTGGTTGCGGCAGTACATCTGTGGTGCTATCTTGGATTTTTCTTTGGGTTTCTTCGCTTCTGGGCTCTTGGAGATCTTTGATTCTCTATATTCTCAGGTTATTTGGAGGTTTGTTCTCAGCTTTTAGGCTCTTTTACGTTGTTTTTTTCTGGGCTATTTTGTCTTCACAATGTCTGGAGAAAACTCTATTATTCGTTTCAATGGGAAGAACTACCTTAGTTGGGAGTTTCAGTTTAAGATGTTCGTGAAAGGAAAGAAGTTGTGGGGACATATTGATGGGACATCTTCAGCCTCTAAACACCCCAAGGAACTCGGTCCATGGGAAGAACTATCTTAGTTGGGAGTTTCAGTTTAAGATGGAAGTTTCTCATCCATTGCACGAACAGGTTCTATCCAAATCTCTGACAAAATTGAACTAAAATCTGTCCTTCATGCTCCTAAACTTGCTTGTAATTTGCTGTCTGTTAGTAAACTCTCAAGGGATTCTAACTACTGTGTCATATTCTTTGATTCCCATTGTGAATTTCGGGACCAACTCTCAGGGAGGATGATTGGCAGTGCAAGGATGATTGATGGACTATTATTTTGATGAGACCCTATTCAACATTAAACAAGCTCAGGATTTGAGTAGTAGTAATACTAGTTCAACGCCTGTACGAGAATAAATTATGCTTTGGCATCTTAGACTTGGACATCCTATTTTTCTCTATCTAAAACATTTGTTTCCCAGCTTATTTAAAATTGTTGATAGCAACTCTCTTCATTGTGATACTTGTCATTTATCCAAGAGTCATCGGAACACTTATCAATCAAAAGGTTATCGTGCTTCAAAACCTTTTTATTTAATTCATAGTGATGTTTGGGGTCCCTCAAAAATCACTATTGCATCTGGAAAGAAATGGTTTGTGACATTTATTGAAGATCATACACGGTTGTGTTGGGGGTATTTGATGAGTCATATGGTTGAAAATCAGTTCCAAACACAAATCAATATTCTTAGAAGTGATAATGGTACTGAATACTTTAACAAATGTTTACGAACTTTTTTGTCAGCAAAAGGTATTCAACATCAATCTACTTGTCGTGACACCCCACAACAAAATGGTATTACGGAGAGGAAAAATCGTCATTTATTAGAGGTTGCACGTGCCTTAATGTTTTCTATGCATGTTCCTAAATATTTATGGGGTGATGCTATTTTGACTACCTGTTATCTCATTAATAGGATGCCTACTCGTGTTTTAAAATACATCACTCCTTTAGCCTGCCTAAAGGAGCTTTTCCCTACTTGTCGAGTAACATCAGATTTACAACTAAAACTTTTTGGGTGCACTTTTTTTGTTCATATACCAACTCATCTTCGGTCCAAACTTGACCCTAGGGCAGAAAAATGTGTTTTCTTAGTATATGCTCCTAGTAAGAGAGGGTACAAATGTTTTAACCCTATTACAAAGAAAACGATGTATTTTTCCTTGAAAAACAGCCTTACTTTAGCCGTAACTATCTTCAAGGGGAGAAAGAGAAAAGTGAAGATGAGTTCTGGCAAACTTCTAATCTTTTTCCTAATGTTTTCATTGACATTGACATGAACATCCATACTCCTTCTTTAAAAGGTCAGGAAACAGAAAATTTATCTAGTGAAAATAATGGAATTCCTAGTCTACCTGTACAAGGCATAAGTGATTCACAACCAGGGGGAGAATACTACTAGATATTACCTCATCTGAACTTCATGTTTGTACTAGAAGAAGAGATCGTCAGAATAATAGAAATCCTTCTTCCAATCCGGAGCAAAGCCAATCATCATCACCTTTACAAGTTGGTCCTTCCAATACACTAGGAAACTCTTCCGGTTGAGGAGAACGCAAGAAAATGTAGTTTTTCTGCTGACCTTGAAAAAATACACTCATAGAGGAGATTTCGTGGAGACAAAACTCTTGGGCCCTTTGGTTGAAGAAATGGGACAAGTGCACTAGGTTTTTTCATAAGGTGGCTAATTCCGATCGAAGAAACAATGCCATAGAGGTGCTTCATTAGAGGGAAGTGTTCTTTCGGACATTTCTGTGATAAAGGATCATCTTGTTCAATTCTATGCTAGGCTTCTATTGGAGCAATACACTTGGAGACCTAAGCTTGATGAGTTATTTTGTGATACGATTGATCAGTCTAGCACTGCTTGGTGAAGAGAATTTTTGAAAAGGATGAGGTGCTTAATATGATAAGAGGGACGGACAAAGCTAAAGCTCTGGTCCAGATGGCTTTTCTATGACTTTTTCATGCCTATTGGGACCAATATTTTGAATACCGTTCCGGTCAAGGCATTGAAACGAGATATTTCGGTACCGGTATCGTTTCGGAATAGTCTATATATGAATAAACTATCTGGTCTGAATTGGGGGGTCCAAAAATGAGCCTACAATTTGAAGAAATGAAAAAATAAAATAAAATAAAGGTCAAAATTCGACCGAAATCCGAAATATCGGCCGGTACTAGCTGATACGGCCGAAATTCTGACCGGTACAAAACTATATTCTTCTCTGTACCGGCTACCCGGCCGGTACGACATATTTCTGCCATACCGGCCGATACAAAACGAAATTTAAAACCTTGATTGGGACATTGTTAGGGAGGACGTCATGAAGGTCTTTATTGAATTTCACTCATTTATGAAATTTGAGAAAAGCCTTAACGCGACTTTTATCATTCCTAAAAGAGTCGGGTCAATGGAGGTGAAGGCATTTCGCCCCATCAGCCTTGTGAAATCGGGTCAATGTACAAGATCATTTCGAATATTCTTGCCAATTTGATGAGCGCGGTTATGGATAGATAATTTTGAAGTCACAAAATGTTTTTGCCAAAGGGAGACAAATTCTAGATTCGGTGCTTATTGCTAATGAATGCTTGGAAAGAAGAATAGAGTTGGAGTTTCTGGTATTCTTTGCAAATTGGATCACATTAATTGGGATTTTTTGGTGTACTTACTTAGAAGGAATGGTTTTGGGGAGAGGTGGTGCAAGTGGATGAAGCATTGCATTACCACTGCTAAATTTGTGGTTTTGGTGAATGGCACCCCTAAGAGTTTTTTAACAGCTCTTGTGGTTTGAGACAAGGGGATCCTTTGTACCCTTTCCTGTTTGTTTTAATAATGGATGTCATGAGTAGAATGTTGGAGGTGATGGTGGATGGGCGTTTTCTTTCTGGTTTTTTTATGGGTGGATCTTTGAATGGCAGTGTAAATTTCTCACATCTCCTCTTTGCTGAAGACACTTAAATTTTTTGTGAGCCAGATCTTGAACAGATTCATTCGTTGCTGGCCCTTTTGTTTTGTTTTGAAAATGTTTTAGGCCTAAAGGTGAATTTGACGAAGTCAGGAATGGTACCTGTTGCTTTCGTGCAAGGGGACTTGGCTAATATTTTGGATTGTAAGGTGTCGTCTTTGCCCATGAAGTATCTTGGTCTCCCCTTGGGGGCTCCTTATAAGACAAAGGCAATGTGGGATGGTGTTATTGAAAAAATAAAGGAGATTTTTTTTTATCGGTGAAAAAATAGAAAGGAGATTTGCAGGATGAAAAACGATTTGTTAGAATTATCTTAAATAAGAGCACTTTATCTAACATTCCTACGTATTTTCTATCTTTATTTACTTTGCCTGCTGAGGTGGTTGATAGAATGGAGAAGATCTTACATGCTTTCTTGTGGGGTGGTATGGTGTGGGGGATGAGAATAAGTTCCATTTACTTAAGTTGGGTAAGGTTTGTACCACAATCTCTAGTGGAGGTTTAGGGGTTCGAAAGCTAAGAATTTTTAATAAGACTCCTAGGGAAATGGTTATGGCAATAACACCAAAAGGGGGACGCCCTTTGGAGGAATGTCGTTGATGCCAAATATGAGAGTATTTGGGGAGAGTGGTGTTCAAATGTAGTGAGAGTGGGTGGGGTATCTCAGATTAGATTTTGACATGATATTTGGCATGGGGACATAGCCCTAAAGAATGTTTTCCCTTCTCATTTTAGTATTGCATTCGATCAGGGAGCTTCAGTGGCAGATTATATGGACAACTCCAATGGCTCTTTACAGTAGAATGTGGGATTTATTAGAGTTGTACAGGACTGGGAGGTGGGGGACATCTCAGATTTTGACAGAATGTTATACGCCTTGAATATGGAGAGTGGTGGGGAGGATAGGTTTCTTTGGATTCATCCCAGGAACAAGAAATTTTCGGTTAGATCATTTTACTAGGTTATGTTGTATCAACCTCCTAACGATGTTCCTTGGAAGTGTATTTGGAGATACAAAGTGCCTCTCAAGGTTTCTTTTTTCTGTTGGTCGGCATCTCTTGGAAATATTGACTACAAATAATTTTCAAAAGTGTGGTCTAATTAGTATGGATTGGTGTTTCATGTGAAAAAAGAACGGAGAATTTGTGGATTATCTGCTCCATTGCAAATTGGCAAAGTTTCTTTGGGACAAGATTTTTAATAGGATTGGTATTGCCTAGGTGATGCCTAGGAGGTTGGTGCATCTACTGCATAATTGCAGCCGTTTGGAAGATGGATCCCCTATGTCTTAGGTGGTGTATTTGGAATGAGAGCAATGACCATTGTTTCAAAAATAGAGAACACTCGCTGGGAGGGATTACAGATTTTTTCTTTTATACGTTATTACTTTGGGCATCAGCTATTCTATTAAGTGGGTTCTGTTTTCATGATTTCTATGTTGCTTTTTCAAGTTCTTAGCTTGTAATTAGGCGTTTTCTCTTGTATACTCCATGTGTACTTGGGCAATGCCTAATTATGTGGTTTAATAAATTTCTTTTTACCTATAAAAACAAACAATTCCATCCATGGCTCATTCAACAAAGAGAATGAGAGGGAGAAGATCACGAAACAAGAAAGACTAGCAAGTGGAGCTGGAGGGGTCTACAACAACCAAAACTTATCCAATGAAATTTCCAATTGCAGCAGACTTGGACTTAAGCCATTGTAGTGAAGAATTCAAGCCTAGGGAGCCGAACCATTTCATTTGAAAGGAGTGCTACAAAGCAGCCTATAAGAGCTGTAAACGAGTGAGATAAGTGCATTGTAAAGAAGGGCCGAACCCCTTACTTATGGAACTACTAGTAGCTGGAGGGCAAGATAGGCCAAAAAACTAGTCAAGGCAAGAAGATAGAGTAAGATAGATATAGTTGTTATTCATTGGACGGGATATACTAACTTCCTAAAACAAAAAGTTGTCTTGAAGATCAATATTGTGGAAAGCTAAAAGGATAGCAACAGTGTGTAGTGGTTGTTTTGGAGGCCGCATACTTTGTACTGATATCCATAGAAACAAGTCCTCTCATTTCTGCAGTCTCGACAAGACTAGTAAAGGATGCGGGGGGTGCACATGGAGAATTCATTCATAAGTCAACATCTATGGTTTTTTCCTGCAAGTATATAACATAGTTAATCTCGAAGGCCCCTCTCAACTCAAAGGAACTTTCTAGCTAGTGACCCTGTTGAGGACCCTTACAACCAAGCATCCATCAATGGAGGTCGAATTCTGGAAGCAACAACCTGCTTCTCAACAAAGACAGTTCCACTCCCAAACCTACGAGCAATATCAAGTTCGTTTCTTCTTACTTGATCTTCCCGCTCTATGTTGACCACCTTATACCAAATCAGTCTTTTATGCTTTAATAAATCGTTCACTAATAAGTAGTTCTAGCAGACTTGGACTAAGCCATTGCAGTGAAGAATTCAGGCCTAGGGAGCCGAACCATTACATTTGAAAGGAGCGCTACAAAGAAACTGATAAGAGCTGTAAATGAATGAGATAAGCACATTGTAAAGAAGGGTCGAACCCCTTACTTATGGAACTACTAGCAGCTAGAGGGCAAGATAGACCAAAAAGCCAATCAAGGCAGGAAGATGGTGTAAGATAGATATAGCTGTTATTCATTAGACGGGACGAACTAACTTCCTAAAACAGAAAGCAGACTATAAGATCAATATTGTGGAATGCTAAAAGGATAGCAACAGTGTGTAGTGGTTGTTTTGGAGACAACATATGCTGTACTGATATCGACACAAACAAGTCCTCTCATTTCACCAGTCTCAAGTAGACTAGTAAAGGATGCATGGGGTGCACATGGAGAATTCATTCCCAAGTCAACATCTATTGTTTTTTTCTGCAAGTATAGTTAACCTCAAAGCTCTCTCCCATCTTAAAAGAACTTTCTAGCTAGTGACCCTGTTGAGGACCCTTACGACCAAGCATCCATCAATGCAGGTCGACTTCCGGAAGCAACAATCTGCTTCTCAACAAAGACAGTTCCAATCCCAACCCTGTTGAGGACCCTTACGACCAAGCATCCATTGTTTTGCATTCCTAGTTAAAAAACAGTGTTCTATGAATAGATTTTTACTTAGTACTTAGAGTTCCCAAGGTATTGTTTTGCATCCTTTTTCCTTTCTTTTCTTTCTTTTTACCCTTCCTAAAAATGTCTATATGAGATTTTTTTTTTCCAAAAGTTTTCCACAAGATTCGAATATGATGTTGTGTGTGTGTGCATACATATATTGTATCTGCGATGTACTTTGATCTGAAAGGCAAGGCCTTATTACGCAGCAGTATAAGCAAGTTTTACTACAAAAACAAGATCGCTATTGACAATTCCTGCTAACAACCAAAGTACATTTAATTGTGGAGAATGCTCTGAATTCTTACAGCAATGTCAACTCCTTAAGGTTTCCAAGCTCCTTTGGGATGGGGCCAGAAAATGCATTAAGGGCAATTGACCTAACAGATAAAACAAAAAAGAAAACAGGAATCAGAATTAGGAATTAGAGCTAACCAGGAGACCTTATATTTCAGGTAATAACCATGATGTTGACTATTTCAACAGTTACAGAATGGTGCCCTATGCGAAACCATGAAAATTCACTATGTCAATTTTTTTGTACAAAGTACTCCATCGCAAACCATTTGAGGAATGGCACCCTGAATAATGATATAAACATAAATTTAAATGCAACAATATATAAGATTTGATTGGATGAGTGGCCCAAAAAGTACTAGTTTTCAAAATAGACAGCATATTTTTGTAAAATCATTTGAGTAGCTTTTTATTAGTAATGCAATTTTATTGAACGTGCAGATGTACACAACCCTATTACAGAGGAAATATATAAAAGGATACAGCCAACTAGAAAATAAAAATAAAAATAAAAACAGCAAAAGTTTTAAAAAATCTAGAAAGCTAAAAAGTGGGAACTATCATTGTGAGCAGCCATCCAAACATAGAGAGTGCTGAACATTGTGGTGTTTAGTTCTTTCGTCGTCCTATCATGGTCTCCAAAACTTTGGCCAATGTGTTTTCACCAAATGCACCACATTAAGCACAAAGGGGCTGTCTGTCAAACGTCTGAATTTTTACAATTTCTGCAAGGACTTTGCCACAATTCCAACAACTCCACCACCCGCTAGAATCTGACCCACTCAATCCCGGACATACTAACATTGCGGCCCATAATTCTCCAACAAATTCACAATGTAACAAAGGTGATCAATTCTTTCCCCATTCTACTTGCAAATTGGGCACCATTCTTTTTTAAAATGTGCCTCTTTCTTAAATTGTCCATAGAGACAATATCTTTCCAAAGGAGGCCGCTAAAAACAATCTACCCTTGAAAGCATCTTGTGTCTCCAACCTCTAACTGGAGGGATGGGTACATTAAAGAAATATTCAACCTTAGATCCAACTTTTGGAGGAGATCCAATATATTTGATCTTCACTGCCTCTTCTCCACCTAAAGGAGAACTTGTAAAAGAACAAAGAAAACAATTCCATGTCCCAATCGTGGGCCTGATCTAATAACGTTAACATTCCAATGGAGCACATTATCAAAAATCTCCATGTGTTCCGCAATAATTGGGATAGACCAAACAATCAAACCCCGTTTGGATTTCAAGATGGTCTCATCTCATCTCATCTTATCTCTTCTCAACATCCAAATACCACAAACACAAACCCTTTTCAATTTCAAATCTTCAACATTTTCATCTAATCGTTACCTAATCATTACAACTTTCCCAAATTTTCAACAAAACACAAAAGACAATTCAACTTTTTCAAATCCCAAAACAAAAATAATAGTGAAAAATTTTATTCTAACAATCTTTTAACTTTATAATATTTTTATTTAACTTTTTCTCTCTCATCATCCAAAACCCCATAAAACATCTCAACTCAAACCATTTCACTACTATTCACAAACTATTTCACTACTATTCACAAATTTCTCATCTCAACATCCAAACGAGGCCTTAAGGGAAGATAGTCTTCAAAGGATGGTCCCTAACCAAAATTTGCTTTTAGAACAATCACCCACCTGATATCTAACAAAACAAGAGACGTTCCCCCACCCTCTCCTAATGTTTTTCCACAGACCAACCCCATAAGGCCCACCAAATATATATAGGAATTAGGAACACCATATACTCCACATGCTACCATATTTTGCATCAACCACCAAGTGCTTCAAAGCGTACCTCACTGTAGCATAACACTATAACCATTTCCCTAGCGAAGCTTTATTGAGTAAAAGCAAACTTCTGATCCTCAGAACTGTCTGACAAAGCTAGGGATGCAGACCTTTGACCACTTGACTAGGTGGAACTTGAACTCATCGCTAACTCCTCCCCATAAGAAATCCCACTTAAGCTTCTCAAGTGGACGATTGGGTATAAGTTTAGAGAAAAATCCCAACAAACCTCAATCCAGCCAAAGGGAGAGAGGGAAAAGAGAAAAATGAAGAAAGAAAAACTCAGCAATCCTTGGATCATTTTTATCTACTAATGTACTTTAGATATATAAGAAGAAACATAATATATAAATCAAATATACTCAAAAGATGCAACCGCATCCTGTATATGATAGTTAATGCCAACATTATTGGGTAACCTCTGTGATGGCTTTTACAGTTATACATTGTTTCATTTTGATCATTTCTTCAGTTACCTTACTGTTTTCTCCAGTCTTTTTGTAACTAAATAGAAATTTTCTTTTTGTAAGTAAATGTTTCCACTGAAGAAATCTACTGATGAAAGCCAATTTAAAATCCAGCGAGCTTAATCTCTACATAAAAGTTATGAGAAAGATATAATAACTTTATTAATGTGATGACTAGCTGCGTGATTAAGCAGCAACCCATAAACTAAATTAGTAATTTTTTTCTGAGCACAATTCAATTATCAAGCACAGAAAACTTCCAATTACAAGTGATAGTTTTTTTCTATACTTACAGTTCCTGCAATTTAGATAAGTTTCCAATAAATGCTGGCAAGGTACCCGTGAAGAAATTTTGATCAATCTTCCTAAAATTCCAAAGAAGAAACAATAATTATCACCGGCTCTAGTTCTTGTATCATGAAAAGATAATGTGTAGTTAAAAAATGTAAAAAGACGAGTTAATTTTCAGAAAATAAAGGCCAAGCGGAGGTACTGAGTAATCCATACAAGAGGGTCAGATATTTCAAATCCACAATATCTTCTGGAATAACTCCAACTTTGTCCAGAGCATAAACTCTCCTGGAAAAACAAACAAACGGTTAGTATGCAATAAGTAATGGAGATGTTTCGAAAACCGTACCTGCCAATGTTATACTGAAAACTACAATGTTAGACGTACATCTAGCATATTTATCAAACCAACAGATTCTAGCCTGCATTAGAACGGAAGTAAATCCATTTCTTGAAATGGATTGGGCGCTGAAGATAGTTGAGGAAATCTCAAAGCGCTGGTTTGGTCTTGACTTTGGAGCAGACGTAAAAGATACTTCGCTAAGTTGGCAGTGCCTGTTCAGTGAATCAATCCAAACGGCCGGTTTGGATATAAAAATCTATCGATTCATCTCAATTGATTTGATAATTATAATTTTTTAAAATTTTTATATAAAATATAATAAATATTTTAATTTTTTTAATTTTTAAAATAATAATAATATTTTATTCATCTTTTAATTTTTAACTTTTATTTCAATTCATCGCATCTCAATTTTCTATCTAAATTAAAAATAGACTTTTGGAGCTTCAAAGACGCTGGCCACAGAACTTTTTCCTTCCATTTTTTCTGTGCGTGGCAGTTGTTTTGATTCAAAGTTTCTCGGTAGAAAAATTATATTTATCATTTTTATATACTAAATTATATTTTTTTAATTTTTTTTCTTATCAAATATATGTTTTATAGATGATAAGTAGAAGAATTAAATAAATTTAAGAAAAATAAAATCAAAAACAAAACTTTAAAAATTTTAAAAATAATAAAAAATAAAAATATATAATATATAATATATAATATATAGTATGTAAAGATGATAAATAATAAACTCTTCTGAATAACGCCAGTTTATTTTACACGCACAGAACCTCGTTGTCTTTCGAGACTAGACATTGCTCTGGACCTTCTTGTACAGTTGTACCCGTAGGCTGTACTCCCTTTTTTATTTTTTATTTTTTATTTTTTTATTTTTTAAGTTTTGGGTTTTTTTTTACGTTTTTACGTTTTTTTAGTATTTTAGAATTTTATTGTTTAATTTATATGAATTTTTAACTATATTTATATAAGTTTATAATTTTTTTAAAAAAAAATTATTTACAAAAATATTTTATAAAAATAAGCTCACTTTCAAATATGGTTTGATATGAATCGTACTGGTAAATCTATTTTACAGTAAACAAACATTTACAGTACTCTAATATATAACAACTAGTTCAATTACTTTATGAATTTTATATTTGTGAAATTTTTTACGAAACTAAAGCCTCATTTATACAGTGAGATGAGATATTTAATTTTAGATAAAAGTTAAAAATTGAATAAAATATTATTAGAATATTATTTTTTAATATTATTATTATTTAAAAATTTAAATTATTTTTTATATTTTTTATAAAAATTTAAAAAAATTATAATAATAAGATAAAATAAAATGAGATAAAACTGTTTATATATCTAAACAGAGTCTAACACTTCTTACGTAGCTTATTAAGAAACACGTATCAAAGGCACAGGCACTTAGAATGGTTTAATAGTTTTTTGATAAATGGACTAATTTAATTGTTATTAAAAAAGAAAGGATTCAAAAAATTCAATTAAAAAATATATACTCAAAATTTTTTATTCGACCCTTCTTACTACTTCATATATCTGGCCGTTGAAAAGAATAATCCTCACTAATAAGATACTCCAAAATCTATACGTTCCAAAGTAATCTTTTTAATTGATTAAGATTTAAATTTAGGAGACTTTAAATGATAAATCACAAAAATGCTATTTTATTGCTCATCAAGACTTCACTAGTCACCTGAGCTATTATATATGTATGCACATGCATATATGTATGTATGTATATAACACATACATACTTACTAAAATCAAACGTCCAGAGTAGATAAATAATAAATCATAGATAGATTGAACTGTTGAATTGAAAAAAATCAGGTACTATTATATTAGAGTGTAAGTGTAATTTTCACAAACATATCACAAATTATATTTAGTAATGGCACAAAAACTTTACTAGATGTAATTTACAAATAATATTATAAATTAGATCATGTTAATCTAGGATTGACCGAACTATGTATGACTTGGGGTTACAATTTTGAGACCAACTTTTCACATCCAATGTATTATGCCTGATCAATTTAGTTGATAAATCTACTCATTTATTTATCATAATCAATCTAGCTCCTTTGTCATTTGATAAAATACTTTAGGTGATTTTTTCATTAACTATAAATAAATAAATAATAATAAATAATTAGAAGAGAGATAGAGACGTACAGTCGAGTGATGTGGCAAGTTGAGCCACTGTCATAACTACAATCGCAAAGGATGGTTGGGTTATTATCACCACTTTCAAATAGCGTTACATCGAGGGCAGATCCGGTACATAGCTCTCCGCTTATGTTCCATAATGATACAGCTTGCGCATCCCATTGTTGGAATATTGAGTTCAATGCCTTGGCTGTCTCGCATCATTTCAAAATTAACAAAAATTGCTTTAGAAAACACTATCCATACACAAAACTAAAGGCTTTTTAATTGCAATCCAAATAGCTTAGAAGCTAAGTACATGAATTAACTTACATTTTAACACTAGAATCATGTAAAGCTAATCACCTTATATTTTGATTGTATTTAAAACCTATCTAAATGCATTACTTCTACTATATATTATATCACATCATATATACACGAGTAATTATTTATATAAGTATGGTACAATTCCTTTATAAAAACAAAAAAAAAAAATAGACCCTGTCATAAAAAAGTATAAAAATAAAATAAAAAAAAATGAAAGATATATAATCATTTTTATAACCTTTTATACAATTATATTTTAAATTAAAGGTATTTTTATAAAATAAATTATAAAAGTAACATCATTTAACATAAATACACTAGTTTTAAAATAAGGTTGTAGAAAATGTTATAAACAGGGTTGTAAACGGATTATTACTAAAAGAAATTACTTTTTCTAGTTGATTCACTTATTTATAAAAAGTCTTACGTGTTTGTACTTATCATTACTACTATGTATACATGGGGTCCATACAACAAAGTACTTCGTCCCCTTTGGGGATTATAGAGGGATCTCTAGTCAGTTGATCTGGCACACCGGAAAACCACCCCTTAAGCATGCAATTTATACATCTTCTTTATTATCAGCTCTAGATTGCTTTTACCTTTCGTTTACTTAGAAATTTGTGGGAGATTTTACCAAAGAACAAAGACGTGTGAAATAAGTAGGCCAGTTAAAAAGATACATGTAATTTGAAAAGTTAATAGCTCTCCTTAATTCGATCTAATTAAAGTATATACGATGATGACCATCAAGATGTTAACAACTCCAAGCAGAGAAACCTTTGCTGTAAATCATGAATTCTGGAGTGTCAACAAACAATAATAAGCATCTAATTACTGATTCTAGAGCGTTAACGAGAAAGCTAGGATATATACTGGTTCACCCCCTCTTAGTTCTACTTGCATCCAACGTCATACCCATGAGAGAGAGAGAGAGAGAGAGAGAACCTTCAGATGGGTCGGTAGTAGCATTCTGAGCGCTTGAAATCTGAAACGAGAAGAAGAAGAATAAGGAGCAGCAGAAGCAGAGAAAGTAATATGGAGTGGATGCTGAATTTTGCTTCACTCTCGAACTCATCTTCATCCCCCCGTACATGCGAAAGTGTCATGCGGTTCATGAATGGTCTATATATATATATATATATATATATAGATACATAAGGGCCCTGGGTAAGCAAGATGATTCGGAGAATATTTTACTTTCTACACATGGTAAAAAAAATACTGTTCATTACTAAAGGTAATCTTTGTATTATCTCCCGTGATCTTTACACAGACGTGTGCCTCCGTTTATAAAAATTGTGAAAGAATATTCTTATGCTAACAGAATTGTACAGATGGCAATGTGTAGTACGTGAGCTACAAATGATGGTTTGTTGAGTTCTGCATTCTTCTTGCGGAGTGTTTCCATTTCGCCAATCAGTTTTATCACCCACTCTTTCATGACTTTTAGCTTTACTTCCATGGCGTCTTCCACGTTTCTCTTGAGTTGTTCGGATTAGGTTGTTGCAGGCATGAGAATGGCACGCAAGATCTATTTCGATTTTACAGACGGCGTCACTGTTGATGTCGTGTTTCGCACACCCTTGGACCAGACTCCAACAACTCAGGTCTTCATAACGAACCCTGCAAAGAAAAGAATGTATGCAGCTTTGAGAGGGCGACCTAGGGGCTAGGAGCCTCCGATACCAAAGTTAGTAATTATTCTTGACGTGTAGTAAATAAGTAAGAAAATCTAGAGATTAGAGAGAGTTTCCTCATATCTAGGATCAACTATTTATACTACCAGTTCGGAGTAGATCATGCATGTTACTATGAGGTATGGATTCCTCGTACTGTTCAGTTTGTTAGAGTCTTTAAATGTGATGTGACTCTACGACGGCCCCATTAATGTGGTGTGGCTCTGCGACGATGTAATTAATATGACGTGTCGTCCGGGTGGTAGAACCATTAATGCGGCGTGGTTCTCTAACATTCTCCTCTTGGTCTGTCTTTCTCTTAGTCCGTTCATACTTTCTCTGTCAGTAGATCAACGATCTTCCGTATGTCACGCTTGTTGTCTGGGCGGGCACTCGATGACTAAATACTATCCATGGAACCTCAGGTTGACGAGTCTCATCCCCTACTGCACCATCCCTCCAACAGGTCACGTACAGGAGATTCTATTAATAGATACATACTCTACAACAGCTTTTAAGCATAAGGGCTCATTTGTTAATATGGAAAGATGTTGTGTCCAACCTATCAACTTACAAATGTAATCTTTCTTGACAAATACAAAAGTATATAAATATATATATATATATATATATGCGTATGCATGTATGAGCATACAAAGCATTGGCATCATTGCAAGGCTTACTCAATCATCAGATTCAAGCACATAAAAAAGACCTACCAACACTTTGGAGTCCAATAGTATGCCAATCCAGGACTAAAACTCTTCACTCTCTTGCAAGATTAAGTTAGGGTATGTTTGAAACCACAATTGTTCTCAGATATTTTCAAGTTATTTTATTATTATCTATAAACTATTTTTTATTTTTTTATTATTATTTTAGTACTATTTATAGATATTTTAAAATATTTTATTACTATTCACAATTTATTAAGAGACCATCCATGCATCTGATCTCTAAGGGTATTAACATTATTAAAGAGAGGAGACCCAAAGTCATTATCCTTGTTCGTTAACTTTAATTCTACTGTTATCTCGAACTCATACAAGGGAATAATACTCATCATAGTTGGTTCTTCACATTTATCCCTTGGGATCTGTTGCAGCAGGTGAAACCAGAAGGACATGTCCCATGGTGTGTTGCAGGTGATTTCAATGAGATAACTTGTCAATCTGAAAAGTGGGGAGGTAAGCAAAGGGAGGAAAGTCAGATGATGCTATTTCGGAAGGCTATGGAGGAGAATGAGCTGTATGATTTGGGTTATAGTGGTGACAGATATACATGGAGCAATGGACACTCAGATGGGACCTTTGTTAAGGAAAGATTAGATAGGTATCTTGCAAATGGCGGGTGGCTGGAGTTGTTTAAGGATGTTAAGGTGGAGGTATTGCCTGCTAGATGCTCAGACCATAAACCTATAGTAATGCAATTATGTTCAAACTGGCAAAGGGGAACAAAAACAAGGTTGTTTCGTTTTGAGGCTTGCTGGACTAATGATGTGGAATGTGAGGAGGTAGTGAGGGGGGAGTGGGAAAAGGGCAGGGAAGGAAGTAATTCTTTAGAGAGAGTTCAAAAGGCTCTGGTAACATGTAGTACTAAGCTGATGGGGTGGGGGAGACAAAAAAATAAAAGAGAAGAAGGTGAGCTGAAGGAAAAAACTGAGTTACTAAAGGGTTTGCAGGAGGTGGAGAATGGGAGTAATTGTGAGGAAGTCAAGAGGTTAAAAGGTGAGGTGGGCCAGTTGTTAGAGAAAGAGGATATAAGATGGAAACAGAGAGCCAAAAGAAGTTGGTTTCGAGAGGGAGATAGGAATACTAAGTACTTTCATGCTTGTGCAAGTCAAAGGAGGAGGAAAAGCAGGATCACTCAAATTTCTGATTTGTCTGGTAGAGTTTGGAAGGACCAGAGAGGTATTGAAGGAGCCTTTAAAAGACATTTTGAAGAGGTTCTATCATCGAGTGGTCCATCTATAGAGATGATTGAAGCTGGAACACAGTTTATAAAATCGAGGGTGAGCAATGGAATGAATGGATTTTTAACTAAAGAGTTCACAAGGGAAGAGGTGAAATCTGCTGTGTTTCAAATGGGGCCTTATAAGTCTCCAGGAGTTGATGGATTTGGAGCATGTTTTTACCAAAAATACTGGCAGGTAGTAGGAGAGGATGTGTGTTTGGCTGTATTGGAGTTTTTGAAAGAAGGCAGTGATCTCAGGGTAATTAATCAGACCCTCATAGCTTTAATTCCCAAGATAAAGGAACCTGTAACAGTTAGTGATTTTTGACCTATAAGTTTGTGTAACGTTTTATATAAAATTGTGTCCAAGACATTAGCAAACAGGTTAAAGATTATTCTGCCAGAGATTATTTCTGATCAACAGAGTGCTTTCATCAGAGGAAGATTGATTTCTGATAATACTTTGGTAGCATATGAGCTGTTACATTCGATTAAACATAGGCAGAAAGGTAGAATGGGAAGCATGGCAGTCAAGTTGGACATGTCTAAGGCCTATGATCGTGTAGAGTGGACTTACTTGGAAGCAGTAATGAGGAGAATGGGTTTCTGTGACCAGTGGGTGAGGTGGATTATGGGGGTTGTCTCTACTGTGTCATACTCAACTTTAGTGAATGGGAAAGCAGGGGAATTTTTTGTACCTTCACGGGGGTTGAGGCAGGGGGATCCTCTGTCCCCATTCCTATTTGTTTTATGTGCTGAGGGGTTAACTAGTATGATTGATGCAGCTGAGGGAAGAGGAGAATTAAGGGGAGCGACAGTCACTAGAGGAGGGACATCTGTGACACATTTGATGTTTGCAGATGACTGTATTTTGTTTTCCAAGGCAAGTATGAATGATTGGTTGAAGCTGAAGGAAATCTTGAAGACATATGAGTCTGCTTCTGGTCAGTGTTTGAATAACCAGAAAACATCAATATTTTTTAGTGGAAATACAAAAGAGGAGGTGAGGAAGCAGCTAATGGATGTGGTGGGAGCTAGAATGTGCAGAGACAGTGAGAGGTATCTGGGTCTACCTACTATGGTTGGGAAATCAAAATATAATGCATTTAGAGGGATCAAGGAAAGGATATGGCAGAGACTGAGTAGTTGGAAAAATCAGTTTTTATCACAAGCTGGGAAAGAGGTGCTTCTAAAAGCAGTTATTCAAGCTATCCCTACATACCATATGAGTGTTTTTCGACTTCCTAAGAGGCTATGCAATGAGATTTCTGCCATGATGGCAAGGTTTTGGTGGGGCCACAAACAAAACGAAAAAAAGACACATTGGAGAAGCTGGGAGAAGATGGGGGCAGCCAAACAAGCAGGTGGTTTGGGCTTTAGAGATATGGATAGTTTTAATACTGCTATGTTAGCAAAACAATGTTGGAGAGTTCTGACCAACCCGGGGTCTCTTTCAGCTAAAATCCTAAAAGAAAAATACTTTAAAGAGGAGGAGCTATTGTCTTCAAAATTGGGATGGTGTCCTTCTGTTATGTGGAGGGGATTGTGGAGCTCTTTGAGGCTGGTTAAAGAAGGGGTGATTTGGAGGGTAGGGAATGGGAAGCATATTAAGGTGTGGAAGGATAAGTGGATACATTCTTGGGCTTCATGGCGGCCATCACAAGCTCCTGTGCAGATATTAGATGAAATGGCTAAAGTGGAAGAGTTTATCGATAAGGGTCAGTGGAAGGAAGATGTGTTAGAAGCTGTTTTGGGCAAAGAGGAGGCTGGGATGGTGAAGTTAATTCCCATTAGTAGGAAGGATGGCAGTGATAAACAGATTTGGGGGTACACTAATACTGGGATTTTCTCAGTGCGAAGTGCTTACCACCTAGATATGGCTTTGAAACGAAGGGGTAAAGGTGAATCCTCTAGCATGAAGAGTGGGGAAGTGGGATGGAAGGCTATATGGAAGATGGATGTCCCTGCTGTGGTGAAAAACTTTATGTGGAAAGCTGTAGATGATTGTCTACCTACTAAACATAACTTGGCTAAGAGGAAAATGGTGGAGGATGCCTTATGTCCTATCTGTGTCAGAGAAGTTGAAACTGTGGGTCATGCTATATGGAGTTGTGGAGCTACAAGTGATGTGTGGGCTGAGGGAGTAAGTCCTGTCCAGAAATGGTGCTGTAATGAGGAGGATTTCTGTCTAACATGGAACAAAATGGTGCAGCAGTTAGACCAAAGGGTCATTGAACTGGTTGCTGTCACAATGAGGCATATCTGGTTACGAAGAAATAAACTGGTCTTTGAAGAACAATTCTTAGGACCAAAAACAGTTATAAGTAAGGCCATTGAAGACATTGAAGTGTATAGAGAAGTTCAGGAAATAAGGTGTGGACAGAGAAGCTCAACTGTAGCTATGGGAAATAGAGAGATGAGATGGAAGAAGCCGGAGGTTGATGAAGTTAAGGTGAATTGGGATGCGGCTTTCAACCAACAGACTTTGAAGATGGGAGCTGGAGTAGTAATAAGGGATGAGGAAGGAGAGGTCCTTGTATCTCTTAGTATGCCAAAAGATAATGTATGGAATCCAGTAATGGCAGAGATTCATGCGCTGTGGCGAGCTGTTGAGCTATGTAATGAGCTTAGATTTACAAACGTGGTCTTTGAAGGTGATGCTTTGACTGTGATAAATGCTATAAAGAGTTCAGAAGAAAGTTGGGTATGGTATGGACAGATGATAGAAGACTTGAAGCAGTTTTTTACTTATACAAATAGATGGAAGATACAATACATACATAGGGAAGGGAATCAAGTAGCACATAGTTTGGCTAAAAAAGCAATTGTTTTAGGAGAGGAATTAGTGTGGATAGAGGATTATCCAGATGGAATTTTTTCTGTTTTACAGTTTGATAGAAATGTAACACATGGAACAGTTGAATGATATGAAAATATACGAGGTTTTATTCAAAAAAAAAAAAAAAAAAAAGTCCCCCTTGAGAGATATACCCCACGGAAATTAAAGTAGATTGGCTATTTCAAAGTCCATGTACTACTAGTCTACTACTGACGCCTATGTCGACTATCAATGATCCAAGGCAGACTATTCTAAAAGGATAATGCCAGGGGGACTGCATTGCAGATAAGCGTTAATATAATTTTTTATTTATTTTTGTTTTTCAAATATTTTAAAAAATTTATAAAAAAAAAAAAAAACGATCAATTTACTTATTATCATTTTCTTAACTATCAATTTTGTAGCATTTTCCATACTAAAAAATCTAAAAGCAAGCTAGCACAGTTTTGTTCTTATCTCCCCAGCCATTTATAAAGTTCAACTTTATTTGATTACCAATCAGTTTCTGAGCTTGTTCGTATTCGTCAAAATGTACCAGCGCACCCGTCCAACTGCACATGGAAAAACCTAATTCCTAGCTAATATATAAATATATACATGATTATCCTTTTGAGATATGAGTGGTGGTAGCTCATCACCACAAGATACACTACGATGTATAGGTGGAGAACTTTGGACAATTATTAGGGTTTATATTTTTCCCACTATTCCCAGAGTCTTTATGATAACTTTACCCATAACCAAAAGCTTGTCAACTTATTAATTAGAAAAAAAAATTATTAATTAGAGAGAAGTGATACAATTGTAAAGAATTTAAATAAAAATAAATTTATAATAAAAATAATATATAAATTAATATAATTTTATATAATATATTAAATATATTTTATAATAAAAATAATTTTATGATTTAGTATGAACGCAGCCTTAATATCAATAACAAGAGAGAGCATTCAAAGTAGTGGGGGACAGTTTGATGCTTTTGTCGACGCACTAGAACTAGTCAGTACATTGATTTTAATTTTTGTGGACTTGCGAGGATGTGCAGGGTCCCTCTGGATGCAATCGATTTCAATTTTCACTACGAAAATTTGAAAAATACCAATGCCGTCGCTGTTCGACTGACCGAAACGCCCTCGGAATGCAACAGTACTCCTGTAAGAAAAATGCTACTCTTCTCACGCTGGTTCTTCCAGCTGGAAGTTATCACCGTAACTTTATTATTATTATTATTATTATTATTAATTATTAAGTAAGTATTTTTTAATAATATTATAATTTTTTCTTATTTTTTTAAAAATATTTAAAAATGATAAAATGTACATATAAATAAAATTAAATCAAAAAATCAAAAAACAACTAACGGAACGCAGCGGGAGCTCCCAATTGTGGGAGTAGTAGACCACCCCCGGTGTAATGAATGAATCGGTCTCTTTTGCACAACGGTTGACATTAATGCTTAGTTTAAATATCAAAATCATTTCAATCCATCTCATTTTATCTCATCTAATCATTATAATTTTTACATAAAATATAATAAACAATTCAATTTTTTTAAATTTTAAAATAATATTAATATTAAAAATAAATATTTTAATAATATTTTATTTAACTTTTAACTTTTATTTAAAATTATCTCATCTCATTATCCAAACCTCACCTAATGAATTTCAAATAGAACAGAGCCTGTCATCAATAGCAGCATACATCCGGACGTCTAAACTTTTTAATTCTCTAAATTTTTGAAAAATAATTTTAATTTTTGTTTTATAAAAACCCCCCTTCATCTGGTTTCTTATTTAAAAAAAAAAAAATTGAGAAGTAAACAGTAACTTCTTAAATATGAAAAACTACTAATTATTCTTAAGTCATTTTTTATAAATATTTTATTCTAACAAATAAAACAAATTTTTTCTTTAATCATATACACTTTCTCTCATGCTCATATTTATTATAGTTTTAAGTAATAATTTTAAAAATAATTTAAAGAATTATGAAAATGTAAAAGTAAAAAAAAATATTATCATATCTGCAAAATAAATGATTTAGATTTTTGTTTAAAATATTCGCTAAAGAATAGAGATTAATAGTTCAAAACATAAGAAAAATATAAAATAGTAAGTAGTTAAGTTTGTAAATGAAATTGAGAGGAAAAAGTAATAAAGAAATAATAGAAAATTATTATTTTAATAAAATAGAGAAATAATAAGAAATGAGATGTGGGGAATTTTTGAAAGATAAATAAAATTTAAGAAAAAATTTTAAAATATATATTTTTTTAGTTAAATTTTAGAAAAATTTATAGAGAATTTAATGTGAATTATCTAATAGTGCCAATTGCACAAGTTAACAACGCCATAACAAAATTTATTGTTCAACTTTACCGTAAAAAGTCAAAGAATTACCTCGTTGCTCCAAAACAAAATCTTTTGCTCTTTCTTCCGAAAAAGCCCGAGTTGATCTCTAATGAGGACGTTCTTTTTAACTTAAAACCTGACATTTTTAAAGCCAACATCAAGTCTACTCTGAGGCTAACACACCCACGACCGTTCTCTAGAATTATTCTTCCCAAAATCATATCGGTGTTATTTCGACATAATAATAAGATATATAAATATTCGTACGGATAGACAGACAGCTTGAACTCCAAATTTATAAGAGATACGATAGCACCCGTTAAGACATCCATGATAGCTATTTTCGAAATAATCTTGGGTGATTTCAGCAAGGAATATCTCCAATAATTAAGTGATCATTGGAAAAAATAAGAATCTCTAAGATGCAGCGCGTATTTAGAAATATATTTATAGAGTTTGAGGAACACAAGATGGAGGAACGGCGCTCCTTGAACACGATATTGAAAACAACGATATCCTTCTGGGAAAGTGTTTTCGAGGCACCTATTTCAACCTTGTGAATCTTTCACGAGATAAGTTGACCAATCGGGTATAATGCTTTGTCAGCCACGGCAACTCTCCGTGCTATCACATAGTTTCGCCAAACGGTATTTTTTATCTAGTTTTGAGTCTTGACCGTTCCTTGCATTGATCTTTCGCATAGACTTCTTGTGTACATCTCTTTAATTGCCTATTGACATTTCCTCGCCCTCAGCGAACGCTTTTACCCAACAGCATTCATACTTACAAAAATTGGAAAACTATAGATGATGCATAATGGTACTGATTGAGATTGGTTGACTTGTAATTCAATTATTATGTTCTCTATTTGTAATACGGTTTATTGACATACCAAATATATCATTGTTTGTGTGGAAGCCTATTGTATCAGTTTATTTAAAAAGGTGTTGGTAATTTATTTTTATCTTTATTTTTATTTTTTTATGAATATAATGAGTCCTACATTAAATAGCATGACTCTGATAAGTGAGGGTGAAGTTGTGGGTTAATTCCTCGAATGGCCTTTTGTTAAAAATAAAAAAAATAAAAAAATAAAATTAAAAGAAAAAAGAAGAAGAAGAAGAAGAAAAGAAAAGAAAAGAAAAGAGAGAGAAGCCTGAGTGGCATGAAGTTTGAAAATACAAATTGTTTGCTTTATTTACTTATTTATTTATTTATTTATTTATTATTATTATTATTATTATTATTATTATTATTATTGTAATAATGGGTTATCAGATTAAAATTTAGCAAGATAAGGAGGAAAAGAGGAAATGAAAACTTATGGATAATGTCCTCGAATACATCTTAATGGGATCTATAAAATATTATTATTCACATATCAACTCAGATCATCTAAGCATCCAAATGAAATTTAAGAGTATCTCAAATTATCTGTAAATAATAATACAATAATAGTGAATAATTTACACTACAAGAAAACTGTTTATTCGTGGCCAGTTAATTCCAGCGAAATGACTATTTACAACTAAAATGAGTCTTTTTTATCACAAATAATCTTTTCGTCGCAAACAAATAGTCACAAAAGCTTTTTTTCTTGTAGTGTTATAAATAGTAATGAATAATTTATAAGTAATAATGAAATAATTTTAAAATATTTATAAAAAAATTATATTTCCAAACAGAATCACAATATTAAGAAGGGAAGGACGAGTCGAGACTCATGTATACCCAGTGGACTGTTTGGTTAAGTGGATTAGTTCTTTTTTTTTTCTCAGAAAAAAAACAAGAGAACTAGAGTTTTTTATTTTATTTTTAGAAACAGACTTTATTTCATTAATTAATCGAAGTTACAGCTATGACTTATCAATACAGGAAAAATCTGAACTACAAGCAAAACTACACATTTCATTTCATTAATTAATCGAAGTTACAGCTGTGACTTATCAATACAGGAAAAATCTGAACTACAAGTAAAACTACACATCTGCTCTAAGGCACCCCCGCACACAAATTCCTTTGTGGCAAACCTTGTCTTAACTTCTATAAAAACTTTCTCTTAACAGAGAAAGCGCTATGTAAAAACAGAACTAAACAACCCATCTTTCAAAGAAGAGAAGCACTGGCCCCCTTCGTCCTCCTAGAGGATGAGTACGAGACTCTGATCCTATGAACACTAAGTCCAATAACCCTTTTTTTTTTTTTATTAATAACTAAAAAAAAAAACTGCCAAAAATACACGTTAAAAAACATAACCACGTTAAAAAACTACAAGTGAGCTTAGGGTTTCATCACTTCCTTAACCCGCCGTACCCGATCCTATCACTTTTTTTTCTTTTTATTTTCCTCTTTTTTTCTTTTTCTTTCTTCTTCTTCTCCTTCCTACGATTTCTGCATTGCCGCCGCGCCCCCTCGGAGAGAACTAGAGTTCGGATGAAAGATTCAAAATGTTTGAAGTTTATTTTCAATAATAGCATCGTTCATTGGTTTGAAATTAAGGGAATGGGAGGTGACATAATCGAAGTTGGTATGAAGTTGAAAAGTCAAGCTGAGGTTTGTAGGCCAGGTGGGGAGTCGGGACTGGGAGAGTTCGTTTTGAGTGGGGTCTCAGGTTGAATGGAGAGAGTGGGGTCATTGTCGTGAGTCGTGACATGGAGGTGGTAAAGCACGTGCAACATCGTTTTTTCCACAAAGTGGGAGGGGTTGTACTTGCACTAAGGGATAAATTGGGATAAATAATTAGTGGTGTAATTGGTTTAGTCCGATTTAGTTTTGAATATATTTTAAATTCGAATCGGTATGTATTGATTTTGAAATTTGAAGAATCAAAATATCGTATAGTTACTCTTAAATCGATATTTTCAATTTTATCGGTTCCTGTCCGATTCAATCCGATATTTTCAATATATATATATATTTTGTTGAGAAAACAGTATATATTATATATTACTATATATAATAATATATATTATAGTATATTATAATATATAATTATTTATATATAGTGGATTACAATAATATACTTAGTATTAATATAATATATACTATTAGTAATTCAGGCCCATTATATATGGTATTAATATAATGATAAAATAATATGTCTATAGTTATCCACTAATAATATATGTTAGTGATAATATGATGGTTACATATATTTTTTATATGAGTGTATATGATCAAATGTTCATATATTAGATATATTTTACAGTCTGACATATTACATTAAATTAAATCAATTTATTACATATTAGAAATTATATTTGTAGTCATGAGATACGCAAGTGCCGCGCACTCCTTTTAACGAAAGTGAGTAAATATTGAATTTATCTAAAAAAATTAATTTTTTAATAGTAAATATCACTGTTTTTCAAAAGAAGTATGTACCGCTTGCACAACCCATAATTATAAGTAGCATTACTCAATTTCTCAATCCACATTATTGTTTTTAGCATGGAGAGCAATTAGCCACTCAAGCGATGCAATGTTCCAATCATGACTTTCCCTTGATGCGTTGGCTTTATGTGATGGTGCTCATCATGACAACAGGGTGGGGAGATGAATTTTAAATTTCTATGGCCTCTTTGGAAATTCTAAATTTATCATTTACACTATCATATTGGCAAGAACTATACTACAATTATTTATACGTAGGCATTGAAGTTTAGCCTATTTCGAATGTTCTTTTCGTTGCACTTGGACCAAAATGCTTTGACGTTACATGCATATGTTGAATCACACACACATATATATAGAAATTGTAGTTTTGTTGGTTGGTCCCCTCCCTTATTTGAGGTGAAGGGGCAAATCTCTTTCAAACAATTTGAAAACTCTTACGTTTCTAGTGTGGAGGGTCCATTTGTTGTAGGGATTACATCAAAGAAAATTTCTTTTCTCAAGTTGGTGTGCAGACCATACCTAATAAAGTGTTTACACGTATAATTTAATTTAGAAGATAAATATTAAAATTTCAATGCTACAAATCAAATTGTACCATTTAAGTGATATGAATGGTGTGCTTTACACACCGACTTGAGAATAGAATAACTCTTACGTAAAAAATATTGAACCGTAACTCCTATTTTGTGTTGTTTTCTTTTCCTTCTTCCTCTTCTACACCATATCCACTGTTGGGTCTAAATACATGCTATGGGTGAGGAAAGAGCCACATGCAACTAATGAGAAAACTTGAGTGCATAGCTGCAAGGAAAGGATGATGGGCAACCAAAGATGTAGTCCCAAGATATCCACGTGAGGCAAGGCGACTGAAGGATAAGACTTAATGAAATGCACCGTATGGTGCCAAGTATGGAACATAAGATAACACCAAGATTCGCGGAGATACGTACGGAAGGGATACTCGTGTTGGAAGGGCACTATTAACGGCATAATCATACTTCAAAAGGAAGGTTAGCATATCGGGTCCTTAGAATTGAGCTCTCAAAAGGATTATTCCATACTGAGCTTCTTGATCTTTATAAATGGGTTACCAAGTACATTCTGGGCATGGACTCTCTCTCCCTCATATTTCTATTATTAAGAAAAGACTTTATTCTCTTTTAACTTATCCATCACAGCTATCCCTCTCTAGACCCCTAAGGTTTTTGTTCAGGTTGAGGTTACAGGCATCGCTAGAAATTGCATCAACAGTTTTGCACCATTTATAGGATCCTGAAAGAATTAATTTGTTGGTGAAGTAAGATCCGGATACTTGCAACCACAAGCTCTCACACAATCTGTGACCAGAAAGTTATTACAATGAATGACCGCAATGCCGAGTTGGATAAGAGATTTGCATAAATGGAAGAAAGATTGCGAAGAATGGCATTGAAAATGAAAACCTTACAAAGAGATAACTAAGTCCTAGAGAAGTTGGGTTTGAAGGAGCCGAAAATCAAGGACGGGAAGGGCAGCATGATAAGGAATCCTAGAGTCAAACTGGGCCATTCCAGAGCTCGAAGGGTGAATGAAGTAGCTCCTCATCGAGTATAGAGATGTGTTCGCATAGAATCACAAGAATATGGTTAGAATAGACACGGAGATAATAGAGCATCACCTCTGCATTGACCCTAAGGCTAAAAAGATATGATAGATGCAGAGAAACTAAATGCGGTAAAATATGCAGTGATAGTAGAGGAAATGGATTGGCTACAAGAAGCAGACTTCATTAGCAAGTCATATTACTCGGAGTGGCTTTCCAACGTAGTATTGGTGAAGAAAGAGAGCGAAAAGTGATGAATGTGTGTAGACGTCACAAATTGAACAAAGCATGTCCCAATGATAGCTTAACTTTGTCACGGATAAACTTAATAGTTGGTTCGACAGCAGGACACTGAATGTTGAGCTTCATTGACGCCACCTCTGGGAACAACTAGGTAAAACTCTGTGAGAGCGACCAAGAAAAGACGTCCTTCATAGTAGATAGATGGCTCTACTATTACTAGGTAATGCCATTCAATCTAAAGAATGCAGACCCGACATATGAACATCCAATGAATTGCATGTTCAAAGAACAAATCGGACGCAATATGGAGGTATATGTAGATGACCTCTTGGTCAAAAGTAAGGAGGAAGACCATCACTTGGCGAACCTAAAAGTGGCCTTTACCGTTTTGCGGAAGTACAACTTGAAGTTCAATTCAGCCAAGTGTGTGTTTGGCATTGGTTCAAGGAAATTATTAGGCTTCATTGTGTTGGAAAGAAAGATTTGAGGCCAATATGGAAACATTCAAGGTGATAATGGAGATGAAATTGTCCCGAAATTCGAATGAAGTATAAAAATTGACAGGTAGGATAACATCACTGAATACGTTTGTATAAAGGATGACGAACAAGTGTTTCCCATTCTTTCAAGTGTAGGGGAAGACCCATGAGTGGGATATAGAATGGGATAGGGCCTTTGAGTGGTTAAACTGTTGCGCTAGTAAGGGAAGAATGAAGAAGGTAGAAGCTTGTCTACTATACTAGCTAAGCTTTAAGGTGAGTGAAGATGTGCTACTTACGAATGGAGTTATAGGCATTTGCGCTGGTGGTGGTTACAAGCCAATTAAGGCCCTACTTCCAAGAATATGTTGTGACGGTATGGATAAAAGCCTTTTTAAAGAAAGTCCTGCGCAGGCCTAACATGTCGGGAAGAATGGTGAACCGGTTAATCAAACTTAGTGAGTTTGATCTCAATTACCTACCGAGAAGTGCTATGAATGGATAAATCCTAACAAATTTTGTTGTTGAATTTACCACCTTCCTAGAAGAGCTGCAAATGGCACTAATTGGTATGAGAATGGAGTGAGTATGTCAACATCCAACAAATACCGCAGGAAGAAAATTGATGAGCGGCCAAGCTCGCGTAAGTTGCAATATTGGAGACTCCGTTTATTGGAATCAAAGTATCGGTAATAGGATCGGCTATACCTTAGTGGGCATAGGATGTGGTCAAATAACTGATTACAAGGGAACTTCCAAGAAGACAAACAGAGGTTAGAAAGATAAGATCCAGGACATCCAGATTCACCGTAATGGAAGGGGTGTTGTATAGAAGAGGCTTCTCTACACCACTATTACGCTACATATTCAAAGAGGAAGTGCAATATGTGATGGTAAAAATACTTGCAAGAGTCTATGGAAACCATTCTGGCAATAGAGCCTTAACATAGAAGGCCATGAAAGCAAGATACTATTGGCCCCATGTGCTTAAAGATGTAGAGGAATTTGTTAAGAAAAGTGTGAAGTGCCAACTAGAAGCAATTGTACCTCACAGCCCGTTGGAGGAGTTGATCACAATGGCAGCACCATGATTTTTCACACAATGGGGAATAGATATTATAGGACCTATGCTACCAGGGAAGGGAGATGTCAAGTTCACAGTGGTCACCATCAACTACTTCATGAAATGGGGGGAAGCGGAGACATTAGCGACAATTGCAGTGAGCTACATCATAAAATTTCTTTAGAAATTCATGGTGTGTCAGTTCGGCATACTGCGGTCCTTAGTCTCAAACAATGGGCTGCAGTTCAACTACAATGAAGACAGGGATTGGTGCTCAAAGTTCGGAATTAAGGTCAAATATTCCTCCTCCAGCCATCTGTAGGCTAACAGATAAGTTGAGGCGATAAATAATATTGTATTCCGCATGTAAAAAATAGGCTTAATGATCAAAAGGGAGCATGAGCTGAAGAGCACTCGAGAGTACTATGGGCATACATGACCACCATGACAACCCTGTTCGCAATGACATAAGACAATGAAGCGAAACGACAAAGGTGTGAGCAAATAGACGACAAAGGCTTGAAAGGAAATCTAGACCTATTGGAAGAAAAGAGAGAAGAGTAAAAAAGTGCGAGCAGTAGCCTACAAGAGGAGAACAACATAATATCTCAACAAGAAAGTCAAACATTGAGCATTTAAGTCAGAGACCTCGTGCTAAGAGAATTCAGGACGGTCACCATAAGTCAAGAAGACGTAAAGCTTGGGCCCAATTGGGAATGGTCATAAGTCGTTATAGCAAACAACAGACCAGACTCATACCACTTGGGAGACATGAATGGGAAGAGGCTACCACACGTGAGGAATGCATTGCACCTAAAAAACTATTTTATTTAGCCAATTGCACGTAACTTGAATATGGAAAAAGAATCTTCTTATGAGTATACAAACGAACAACCAATTTCTGCCAAGGAAAAAACATGCACACATACTTTTAATATAGCAATCGATCAAGTCTCCTGCTCCCTTAGCACGCCCCTCGACTAAGCAACCAAGTGTTAACAATGCACATGCAACGGGAGTTAACACTTGCCAATGGTTGACGAACAAGACTAACGCACACGCATGCGATCAAGATTAACCTTTGCCTAATAGCAGTTAAGATAATCTCTCGCTCCCTTAGGAGTGAAAACAAATGGAAAACGGGCTTAACCAACTGAACCAATGGGTTCGGTCCATTGAATATATATACTTTGAAAATCGGTTTGTCATTAGAAATGCCTCTAACTTAACTTTTCAATGTTGAGGCCAAATGGCAATGGAAATAATATGTTGAAAATCATTAGAAATGCCTCTAACTTAACTTTTCAATGCAAGTCAATTCTAAATAAATTTGTTGTCATCTTTATATTAAGTATAGTTGCAGCTTTCATCATGTTTCGGAATGGCATGTGATATTGTGTTGGTAAGTGCCCACAAAGGGGAATAAAAAGGGGAAAAAAAAAAAAAACACTTGCTTCGAACTGAAAATTTTTCATTGCACCAAAAATGGGTGACATGCAAGTATCAATGGATTTTTAATCGAGTTGGACAATTCAAAAACCGAATCACACTTGTAAACTGAACCGAACCGGACCCAAACCGTAAAAATTGAAAGTTTCAATTTTTGTGATGAATTGGTTTGTATCAGTTCTTAGATTTCTAAAACTAGTTAATATCAGTTTAGTTTCAACATATGTACAAAATCGGACCAATTACACCCCTACAACTAAGTGTTAGTAATGCACATCCTACTGGAGTTAACACTCACACCAATGGTTGGCAACCAAGGCTAATGCACGCCTTAGGACCGAGGTTATCCTTTGCCTAAATAGTGGTAGAAAGAATCTCTTGCTCCCTTAGTAGACCTCTTAGGCAAGCAACAGAGTGTTAACTCATGATACTGGAGTTAACTTATGATATTGGAGTTAACACTCGCATGAATGGTTCACAACTAAGGCAAAAACATGGGCATGAGCCTAGGGTTAGCCTTCTCCTAAACAGTTGTTGAGAAAATCTCAGTAGGCCCATTGGGCGAGCAACCGAGTGTTAACGCATTTGCATGCGACTAGAGTTAACACTCTCACAATTGGTTGGTGACTAAGACTAATGCACACACATACAATCAGATTTAACACTTGAGCCAATGGCTGGCGGCCAAGACTAACACACGTGCATGCGACCAAGACTAGCATTTCCCTGAACAACGATTGAGAGAGTCTCCCACTCCCATAGCACTCCTCTTGGGTGAGCAATCATGTGTTAACGCATATGCATGCAACTTGAGTTAACACTCGTACTAATGGTTGGCGACTAGGCTAACACACACGCATACAACCTAGGTTAACACTCATGCCAATGGTTGGCGAGCAAGGCTAACGCACACCTAAACAACGGTGGACAATATGATTCAACTTTGTACAACAATAACATGGAAGCAAACAACTTACATGGCATAAACCCCTCGAAAGCATGGATTCCAGGAACGCAACATTGGCTACTGGGTATTAGCTAATGTGTAATGATAGAAGTAAAGGCATAACCTTAGTGCCCCATCCCTCGTATAAAGTCTTGGCGAGGTTTCGCGGTGCCAAGGGTGCCAACCAAGCGGTCAACACCAAATGATTGTTTAGGTTAGGCATGACTCATTCAGGTGGAAGTACACGTGTTGGATACATATATAAAATCGAAGCATAAAAGACATAGGTATAGTCAGTAAACTAGACCTTGTAGTACTAGTAGTCTAAAACACAATCCTAGAAATGATTAATGCCATTCTTCATAAGTATTATCATAGAGTTATATACAATTCAAATAGTATGTTTATCACCTAGTGGGCAGCAGACTGTATATAATTAGTCGCACCTTAGAAAGTAGTAAGTACAACTCAAAATGATATGTGGTTCCTACAATAGAGACAAGCCTTCGTCCTCAAGATTTGGGCGGGGTTGGCTCTTCTTCCTCAGACATCACTTCTAGTTCTAACTCTGCATCAAAGTTTATGGTTCTAAAAATGAAACCATAGGTAGGTTAGGCAACTATGAAAAAAATTGCTAATGAGAGATAATGCTCTTGAAGATGCAATAAACAGTTCATGTAAATCGGGAAAGGACACATATGTATGCTTTGGCGATGAATTACACTATGTGGCATAGACACATTAGTCAGTAAACATGGCGAGGAATTGCCCTCTTAGTGAAACACACACACACACACACACACACACACAAGCATGTCAAGGATATACCTTCCGATGAGTTACCTTCTAACGCAATATAGTTTGAAGCACAAATATTATTTAGGCTAGGAATCACCCTTCGCTCCTATATGAAAGAAATCCATGAAATCATATTAATACCAAAGGGATAGTCACCATCACACGAATGCTCATCACGTAGATATTCATCACATGGACATACGTCACCTGATAAGAAAACAGGTGATGAGCCACTCCACTGTCAAAACTAGAGAAATCCCTTCTACCCATCAAACCTAGTGCAAGTCAGCTCCTTTATAACCCAACACGGGTCAACTTCTCACATAGAGACAACATGTTGCCACGAGGAAACGTCTACCTGGCCAACCAACTCAAAGACACCAGAACGTGATACACCGAGAGATTTTGTATCCCAACTATTAGGTGAGGCCAGCATGGTATCGCCCCACCCGAATCATTCACAGGGATTCCTCTCCCATTTGAAACTTGTGGCGACGTCTCGTAGGAATGGTCCAGAGAACTCCATCCCATCCCATGGATATTGATGCACGGTACAAATACTCACACATTGATATGGATACTCATCCTAAGATCATAAATCAGTGAAAAATAGCAAACACATTCAAATTCTCAGAAAACAAGAAATGAATATAAGATAAATATAATTAGAAAAACATATTTATTCAAGTTCAAAAAGGAGGTCACAGAATATGCAAACGCTTGTTACATACAACATTCACCCCACATTCTTCAATCCTGTTTTAGAAGCTAATTTACCTTACAACGTTGGGTTCGCTACTCCAATGCACCACTCCTTCCTTGCCTTATCTAAAGAAACCACTTCCACACGATTTCAGGTGCTGAGGATCTCAAAAGTGAGATTTTGTCCCATGTCCAAATCCCTTTTATAGGGCAGGACTCTCAGTGGGTCTTTCTGACATATATCTGACTCTATATATGCTTAGATATGAGTCCTTTAGCCTTGTCTATCATATAGAAGGATGAGAAAGATAGACGACCAGGGCATGGTCCACACTCCCTTATGGCTTACCGACTCCTCAATCATTCCTTGAATGAGGGCTTTCCCCGTGGCATTAGACCATACCTCTAGCTTTGGTTTCAGATGTTATGACTTCCCGAGTTGTAACCCTTCAGTAGACCTACTCCGGATGTGATCTTTCAGGTGGAGTTTAGGCTTCTACATTCGACACTATCACTCAGCATTTTTCGTGTGGTTCCCGAAAGCTCCCATATTTATTTCAGTCTGTCCTAGACTATTGCTTGCCTTGGGCGGGTAGCTTTTGTTTCATTAGAGCCACCAGCCTATTCATCTCTTTATTCTCGCATTCACAGTGGGCGACTTATGGCACTCATTTCCATTTCTCGTTGAAATGTATATGCCAAGTCTTTTACAAGGTGCTTACTCGCCCACATGTTTGACTTGCTGCACTTTGCAGCATCCACATCTATTTTCTTCACCAAACCAATGGAGTATTCCTCATCTTTTTTTTCCACTCTACTCCATTGATGGTATGTCACCTTACGCTAACGGGGTCCTCACAATAATAACAAAATCAACTACGAAATTGACCATAGTAAGGTGCTGACCACTATAAAAAATTAATATATAAAAAAATAACACTTAAGGCTCGAACCACTTCGGGAGGGGAAGCGACTGGACAAAGAACGTGTCTGGCATTACACAGGGACCCAAAGTATGGCCATAGCCGCCACATCAAAAAGGATGCTACACAGGTCCACTCCAGACTCAACCAATAGGAACCTCCCCAATGTCTAGAGATCGAGATTGTACCCGACTATTCACTGGTTGCGAATTTGAAGGGCTACAAAAAATTATGGATAAAGACAAGATACGGCATTCCTAGCTTCTTGGAGGGTGCTATCAAGCTCACTAACTTGTGACGAGGCCTTTCTCAACTTTCCCCACATCACCTCATCAAACTCAACTAACCACACATAATTGCCTCGACCTTGTGAAGCTCCTCTCATATGTCTTTGTGTCGGACTGTGAAGTCTTTCAGCTTACCTTGTGCAATGTCGAGATCAATATGCAGCTTCCTACGTGACTCATCACCTGTAGTGAACATCTTAGAATACCTCAAGCAACAATCCTTCTTCAATTGGGTAGCTTTTGACGCCTCCTCTAGCATAGCCGTCAATTCGTCTTTGAATTAGCGTTCGACAGCCAACTCATCTTTAAAAAATATTGTGACTTGGCCAAGGCATACGATGGCTTTGACATATCAGCCTTTTTTGCGGAGTGATATCGGCCTCTTGCACTCGCAATTGGACACCCAAACTAAAATAGGTCTTCTCTAACCATTTCTTTTCCTCCATCTCCACGGTCACGACATGGAAAGCCCCTTCCAAATATGACTGAGAGGACTGAACTTTAACCTCCAATTTATATTGGCACTAAGTGATCCACTGAGTTAAAGAGGATAGGCCCTACGAAGAATGGACGATCAAGTCTAATTGTCAACGTACACAAAAACTTGGCCTCTTGAGCTCACGATTGGCCACCCAAACTGAGGTAGGCCTTCTCCCAACATTTATTTTCCTCCACCACCACGGTCAAAGCATGATTACATATACTATTGGGAGGACTGAACTTTCACCTCCAATCTACATTGGCAGTAGGCGATCCACTGAGCTAGAGAGGATAGGCCCTGCGAAGAGTGCACAGTCAAGTCTAACTGTAAACGAACACAAAAATTCATGAGTGAGTAACGTAATCACGTACTGGGCCAAGGAATTCACTGATCCGAGTAATTTAAGTGACAAATGAAACGAAAGTTTCGCCAGCATTTGGGTTGAAAGGAGGGAACGACGCACAGTTTAAGCTGAAGACCCCAGGGTGAGGCAAGGGTCTTTGGGGAATGTATTTAGAATGAGGCATCCTTGGAGGATGCTTTGCAGAGGAAGACTTGCCCCTAGGCAAAAGGGCACGCCATAAGGAGACTCGACCCGTGGATCAAGGTGACCATGTTTTGGCCTGCTAAGCTATTTGAAACTTCACCCTCAGCGACAAATGGGTTGGAAGTTTCACCAACCTCTAGGTTGAAGATCCTTAGGTGAGACGAAGATCCTTAAAGAACATCCTCAAGAGTAGACACCCTCGGTGGACACTCAACGGAAAAGGGAGAGCCCTTAGGCGACGAAAACACATTGTAATGAAACTTAACTTATGGAACTGGGAGAGTCATATTTTGGCTCGACGAGCCCTCTAAACGGCTTCGCCCTCATTAATGTTCTAGACATTGTGTAAGGTGTTACCAATGGTGTCTGTGGATACCCCCTCAGTAAGGGCGGCGACAGCCAAAACATGTCTCCCGTGAGGGTTGCTTTTCCTTTAACAAGAGTTGGCACTTGGCGGAACCTCTTGAGCTAGGGTTGCAACTTATTCTTTGTAAGTAGATTGGTTGATGTAAGCCTCAACTTTCTTCCTTGCACTATCAGTGGTGCTCTAACTGCACGTTCCCTTTATCATCTCTATAACCTCCACGGAATCACTGGAAGCCACAGATGAAGGGGATACTGATGTGAATCTCTTAAGAAAAATTTAGGGACTAGGAGCAAATCCAAGTCTTGGATCTCCTAGCTTACCATGTTTGTGAGACAATCGGCATGCAATGGAGGTGTGGTCGCTGGGTTTTCCAACTACCTTCGAAATCGGGGATTCCAGATAAAGGCCTTAATGACGCGACTCTATCAGAATCAACAAGGTTGGCACGTGAGCGCGGACCACAAAGCTATTTGGACCCCTCTATGCAAGGCCTCTTCCCCATCGGGTTTCAAGATAAAATGGCAGCCCTTTTACGCTTATGGGCTGACATGATGAGGAAATGTGACCGATCTAGCATGACCAAGAAATGTAGAAATAGTTGTTGTTTGGGACCAACGTCAGAAGGCTTTGACTGAAAACTTGCAACAGGTGGCCTTGCCAAAAGGGAACTCCCTTCCCAAAACACAGAATTTCTGGTCCCAATTCTTAACATGGGAATACCAAGACTCCAAGTGGATAACACGATAATCGGTGCACGAGCGAAAGCTGCATTAATTCCCGTCATGCCTTCTCATGATGTGGACGTGGAAGAATTCACGGGTTGTTAGGTCCAGATTTGCAACACCAACTACTTCAAGAGCTTGCCTCCATACCACGTAGCAAGACAAGAAGATCCTCCAAGCATTGAATAAAAGCTGGGTGGGGAGCCATGCCCAAATAGTCTAAAATGTCACAGAAGAGGTGGCAAAAGGGATGCCTTAGCCCCATCTAGAACATATCGATGTAGAGCGCAACGTACTCTACAGTCCCTTCTGTATTGACTATACCATCGCGAGAGTCGGGAAGACGCAGCCTCACTGCGTCAAGGATGCCAAACCAATCCATCACGAAGTTCAACTCCACTTGGGAAGTGGTCGCTGCCCATCAACTCCCCTCGAAAGTAGCAAGTTGATGGTCCTCGAGGCCTATCCATGTTCAATGAGAATGAGAAGCATAACAAGAAGCATTTTAGGGAGCCATTTAGATGAATGAATGTGAAAGCTTGTAGACAGAAAATGAGAGAAATATGAAGGGATAGCTAGACACGGAGATAACTCGAAGCAAGAAAATGAAATGAAGGAAGAAGAAGAAGTGATGGTTATGGGGAGATGGAATGAAAAAAAGTGCATAAGTTAAAGCCAAGGAAAAGGTGCCACATGTCGACAGAAGGAGCACGCTAAACAAATCCCATATTTTGCATTGCACAAAGAGACGAGCATGATCTCTGTGCCAAGCAAGCCATTGAGTTTCACATTGCACGACAAGGCAATGAGTGAAGGTGCAAATCTCGTGCGATACGGAAAGGGACACATGTCGAAAGAAACTTAGCAGATTTAAAAAGAATGAAGTTGAAAGAAGGAAAATTCCAGCCGGCACACGTCTTGCAGACGAGTAATGAGAAAACTTGAGTGCATAACTCGCAAGGAAAGGATAATAGACAACTAAAAACATAGTCACAATGGACTCGCATGAGGTAAGGCGGCTAAAGGATAAAACTTAATGAAATGGTAATAGGGATGGAACCTAGGAATCATACTCAATAAAGAATCACCGCCGATTGAGTCTTTCTAAAACCAAGATTCGCAGAGACAAGTCTGATAGGATTCTTGTGCTGGAAGGGTGCTATTAATGGAAACATTATGCTATAAAAGGAAGGTTACCATATCGAGTCCTTCAAATTGAGCTCTCAAAAGAAATATGCCATATTGAGTTTCTCAATCTCTATAAATTGGTCACCAAGTACATTCTATGCATAAACCCTCTCTCTCTCTCTCTCTCTCTCTCTCTCTCTCTCTCTCTCATATTTCTGTTATGAGGAAAAGGCTTATTCTCCTCTAACTTGACTATCGGAGGCATCTCACACTGGACCCCCCGAGGCTTTTGTTCTAGTTACTAGTTAGTTGAGCGTGTTATAAGCATCACTGGAAATTGTATCAACGTCCACTAATGCGTATCATCGATGTTGAAAACCCAATTCAGCTCTTAAAGTTTGATGATAACAAACAAGAAAGTTGTGTGGTACTTTATTTTTTGGCTTAATAAATGAGAAGAAATGTGGTGTTTACTTTATTTTCTTTGTGTGGTATAGGAAAAACTAACATTTAAAAAATATCTGATATTTTGATTACGTTTAAATGGTCAAGACGAAGCCAGGTTTATAAGTTCGGAGGGGTAAGTTACTTTTGGACTAGAATAAATAGTTTGAGTTTAAATTTTTTAGGAATGCCATTAGCAAATTGAAAAAAAGAAAAAAAAAGTGAGTAAAAAATAAGAAAGGAAAAGGAACTTTCGGACTTGTGTTCCACCAAGAAAATTGGTGATGTGACATCTAAGACGTTTTATATGTTGCGATTAAAAGAAGAAGCCGAGTTATTGAAATCGACCTATACAGGGATTATAAAAAAGTATTAATTACATATCAACCATAAACTAAGGTATCGTTTGGATAGTAAGTTGAGATGAGATAAAAGTTAAAAATTGAATAAAATATTATTAGAATATTATTTTTTAATATTATTATTGTTTTCAGATTTGAAAAAGTTGAATTGTTTCTTATATTGTGTAAAAATTTGATAAATTTATAATGATAAGATGAGATGAGATGAAACACTTTTTATATCAAAACAAGGCATAAGTTTGTATTTTTTCGTATTATGTACGGCACTAACATACTTGATACCACTACCCAATGAATGTGGGTTTTTTTGTTAAATATATTTCACCCAGATAATTATAAATTTCAAGAGAGAAATAATATAATGTGAATATCATTATATTTTAATTATCTTGAAATAAAACATGATAGAAAAAATATAAATGTAATTACCTTGAAATCTAATTTGATGATAATAAAATAGGGCCAAATAAAAAATTGTGGATGAAAGCCCAACTCGTGATTCAGAGAATAGTTCTACAATTACGAGAAATATCAACCCGCAATATAACCCAGCATCTAACCCATCTCCAGGTAATCCACCAATACAATTGACCCAATTCCAACCATATGTTTCAAGTATTTCAAACTATCAAATGCAGAGATTGCCAAGTGAATGAAAAAGCAATTTTAGTAACTAGTCGTAGACCCAATGTTTTAAATTCCGTTTCGGTGATCATTCCGATTTAAATACTGGAACGGAATATGTCAATACCAGTGCATTTCGGTGTATCCTTTCAGAATTAATTATATATTATATATAAGTATTTATATGTATATATAAACTAACAAATGCTAGAATAAATACATATACAAATATATATATATGTAAGTGTGTATGATATATATGTGTATATGGAAGAATTGAAGGCTTATAAAATGAATATACATTAAAAAAATTACAAACTTGAGTTGAGACACAAAAACAAAGGAAAAAAAAAAGAATAGAGAAATTATTACAAATAATGATATTTTAAAAAAAAAGAAAAAAGAAAAAAAAGAATGAGGGGGCATATTTAAAGTTACAAAAAAAATTAAAATTATATAAAAATATTTTATATTCTAGAATTAATTAAATACCATCCAAGCATAAGAAAATTAAAAAAAAAAAAATCTGAAATGAAATAAGGTCCAGAATGTTAATTTCGGCTTGAATTTGATTGGAATGGCCGAAACAGATTGGAATTTAGAGCGAAACAAAAGAAGGAGGTATGGTGTACCAGATACTACACCAGAATGAAACGAAATTTAAAACTATGCGTAGACTTGCAACGGTGCGCAGGTTGGAATAACAATATTGTTATTACTATTAGTCAATTACCTGATGTGGTGACTAAAGGGTTTTTTTCTTCAATTTTTTGAAAATGAGAGATTTTTTCTTTTCAATAAGAGTAAATGAAAGACTGAGAAACCAAAGTTTATATCACACGAGAGGAATGGTTTTTCCAACAAGAGGAGGAGAAAAGAATAAATAAATGACAAAATAATAAAATTTACAAAATAGTAAAATTTATGAAAATGATTGATGACGTGGCCCATTCTTTTGTGAAGATATTGCTTTAGGTTTTGAGAAATGATATTTGTAATTATAAAATGTGTAAGAGCCACTCTCTTTTTGAAAAAGTGAATAAATATGAGACACATGAAAAATTAATTTTTTAATAGTAAACATTACTATTTTTCAAAATGAGTGCGCAACACTTACATATCCCATAACTGTATTCAACATTACTCTTATAATACGAAATTGTAATGTTCATTTTTAATAATATAAGTTAGGAATCAATAACGAAACTCTTACATTTACATTGCAACTTTAACTGAAATTGGACCTTAAAGATATGCTAATAAAACAAAAAAGAGGTGTCGGGTAATCCATACAACAGGTAAAACACTCACACCAAATCACTTAGAAATTGACATGAATAGGTTGGGCCAAGTTACTTTTATGGTGAATCCATTAGGCCCAATTTCCATTGTATTCATATTTGGTCCCAAGTTTTATCTTTTAGGGCCTATTTTCTGATAGATAAAGAGAGAGAAAAGAAAAAAAGAAAAAAAAAGAAAGCGTTCAACTGAGAATAAATGCATAGTTATCAATTGTTAATTGAACATCTTGTAGTTTCTTTGCAAATGGTAATCCGATGCAACTTAGGTCACCATGCCATAACACAAATATCATCAATCATTGGATAGGATACATTTTAACATAATAATCCATGTCCACAAAATGAAAAATTAGAGAAATCCAATTTTAAGCTACGTATTATGAATTAGACTCAATTGTTGGAGTGTTACATCTGAAATTGAAAGCATGGAATTAAAAAGGAAAGAAGAAAGACTTATAATAGAAAGAAAGTTAGAAGAAAAGAGTTAGCTATTTCAGTTTATTCGGTTATTGTACCAACGATGTATTATAAATAGGACTCAAGTCTCATGTAAATATTTATTCAATGCAATTCAGTCTATTACAAAGATTCATTTCCTCTCCTCTGTTTCATTTCCTCTCCTCTGTTTCTTTCTTTTTTGCATACATTAAGCTCTCAATTCATGTTTCATTGAGTTCTCAACATGGTATCAGATTGAAAACTTAAAGCTTCCACAACTTCAACTTCTGCCTTGCGAAATTCTGCTCTGGAATTCTTGCATCGATTATCTTCTAGTTTCTTGCATTTTCTTGAATAAATTCTTGAAAATGAGTTCTGCCGATTCTCCTCTTGTCAATCCCTCTTCTGTCAATCCTTCTTCATTTCATTCTTTTAATCAACCTCCTATCAATCCTTTAGATAACTCATCAAGTCCATATTACCTACATCCAAGCGACAATCCTGGTGCTTTATTAGTATCAGAAATCTTCAATGGAGAAAACTATGTTGCATGGAGTCGATCAATAGTCATTGCATTGACAGTCAAGAACAAGGTACAATTTATAGATTGTTCAATCGTTTCTCCTTCTACTGATCAAATTGTTAAACACACAGCATGGTTAAGAGCAAATAATCTGGTTCTTTCTTGGTTGATGAATTCTATTTCAAAAGAAATACGAAATAGCTTGCTGTTTGTAGTATCTGCTGTTGATCTTTGGAATGAACTTAAAGCCAGATATCTCAGGAGTGATGGGCCAAGGGTTTTCCATCTTGAGAAGTCTTTGAGTTGCATCAGTCAGGGTGTTGTCTTTGTTACTGAATATTTCAGTACTTTTAAGACCCTTCGGGACGAGTACATCAGCTATAGGCCATTTCCAACTTGCACATGTGGCAAGATGGCAACATGCACTTGTGAACTTTTCAACTTTCTACAAATCAGACAGCAATCTGATTATGTACTCAAATTCTTGGTGGGGCTAAATGATTCTTATGCCTCTATCAGAAGTCAATTGCTGCTAATGGTTCTATTACCAAGTATGTCCAAGGTTTTCTCTCTACTGCTTCAAGAAGAAAGTCAAAGGCAGCTTACCAATTCTGTTACATATAACGAGACTCATGCTTTGATGGCAAAGCAATTCAATCAGCAGAATTACCAGCCAAAATATTTCAAGGACAAACCAAAGAAATCTGTTCTGCACTGTACTCATTGTGGCTATAATGGCCACACAGTGGACAAATGTTTTCAACTTCATGGTTATCCTCCTGGCTGGTATGGACCAAAGGGAAAAAGAAATGTGGCTTCTGCTCATGCTGCCATTACAATTCCAGAAGTCTCCAATCAAAATAGTAATGAGCAACAAAAGTTTTGTTTCACTCTAGAGGAATTTAATAAACTAATGGCAATTGCAAATTTAGTACAGCCCAATTCATCCAACCAGAATAATGCTCAACCAGCTGTTAACCTTGTCACGCCTCATTTTCTGGTAAAGTGCAACCTCCACTTAAACCAACTCTATTTTCTTGCAATTATGTTGCTTCTAAGTCGAATCCCAATTTATATTGGATTCTTGATACGGGTGCAACAGATCATATGATCTGTTCATCACTCTTATATTATTCTACACCTAAACCAATTAATACATCCGTAAATCTTCCTAATGGTACTACAGTTCCAGCTACACACATTGGCACTGTATGTCTCTCGGATTCCTTACTT
>QEOT01002818.1:543973-648973 GCA_003123785.1 Pterocarya stenoptera | reverse complement strand
CATAGAAGGGATAGCTCTTATTTATACCTGATCTAGATTCCGTTACCGAGGGGATCGTGGTGTGTCAGGTGTCAGACCTGCTACCACTCATTTTCCTGTCACCACAGTGTCAGTCCACGGTTTAGGCAGTTGAGGGAGATCGTGCGCCTTACTAGGTCTGTCCTGCAGCCACCCTCTTGCCAGTATAGGGTGTCAGATCGTGGGCATGCTGTCTTCTGTATATGAGACGCGTCGTTGCGTGCCGAGTCCTCTGACATAGGCATTGATTGCGGCATGCCTCGGGACTGTCGAATACGTGACCGGGCACATGCTGCCATCCGCTTATAGTTGGACCTCCCGCTTGGTGCTTTGTGATAGGGCCCGGCAAGTTGCTGATCCCGAGATCCTCTACTTGATCCTCCAAGCTCGTGTCGAAAAGGCCTTTCGAGTAGGAAATGCTGGTTCCTGGTATCCTGGCCCAGTGGTGGGGACCCCCGGCTCCCCCCCTTGAGCCCGAGATTCCATAGCTCAACTTTCCTGGGTTTAGGCCCTTCTTTATACTGTGTTCCTTAGAGTTCCTTCTCATCGTCACGATGGCACCAAAGTCGATTCTATTCCTCCATACTTCGATGGGAAACGCTAGGTTTCCTTTGTCTCCGGCGCCAACCTCAGGGCATTCCGTTCTAAGTATAGGATCCCCCCTTCCGTGGTTTTGGAAATGCCTTGGGGCTAGCACGGGGTGAACCCTGACGGCATCGCAACGAGGGTGGCTCTCTTCCAGTTGATGTTCGCCAACGGTCTCCGCCTCCAGTTCTGTCGCCCGGTCCGAGAGGTTTTACATTACCTCGGACTAGCCTCATCACAGCTCCATCCTAACGCGTGAAGCCTCTTGATCTCCAGTTGTATCATCTATCGGATGGTACTAAGCAAGACCCCTGAAGAATATCTGGACCTGAAGCCCTGGGAGTTCTTTTATGCATATTGGCTTGTCTACCAACTTGGTAACGAGGTCAGCTTCCAGGCTCGACCTTCGAGCGGAAAGATTGCTTCGCTCAAGGGTCTTCACTCGAGCATAAATGAATGGTCCCAAAAGTTCTTCTTCTTGTCGGGCCAGATTGGGAATATTCTGAAGGGGAAGTTGCCCACAAGGAGTTCCCCATTCAAGCGTGTTAGGGGTACCCCTTGTCCACGGAAAGCCTGGAACTTACCCTCAATCGGAGGGAAGAGGCTCATGTACGAGTTGGTCACAGCTTGGGTGAGGGCCCACCCGGACGAATCGCAGACCAATGTGGTCCTCTCTGACGAGAACATTTGTGACTACTTATCCATGCCCAATCGCTTGTATGCCATTGGGAGAAATTTCTTGGGTAGCGTCCCGCCTCTCGAGTCCCTGCCCTCTCGCCGAAAACTTGCCTCGCGCCTTTCTACCCACCAGGCCAAGCGATCGAAGGTGCACCACGATTCTTCTCCTCCAAGTGGTGAGGCCAGGGGCTTTATTCCTTCTGGTGGTTGGGTCGAGGAATCTGGAAGCCATTCCCAAATGCCTCGCGTCCGGGACCTCGCTCGTGCAGAGATTCTGGTCCTTTCGACCTGGGGGACGACGTCATTTCCCAGCGATTTTGGCCCTGCTGCCGATCTTTCTGCTTCTACCAGCTCTCGACCTACTAAACCTTTCCAGGACCCGTTCTTTCCTTCTGCAAAAGAGTTGGAAGCTTGTGACCTTCAGGCGGCATTTTTCGCCTCACTGGTGCACTCCCTTCCTCATGAGTCTAGCTCGTTCGAGCCCTTTACTTGCTTTGAGGATACTCTTCATGAGGAGACCATCGGTGGGGTCCCACAGGAAGGTCCGTCTACTCAAGGAGATGCTGAGGGCGAGGGGGGCGAGACAACCCTGGAGCTCGGGTCACAGGAGGAAGAGCCGAGCCCTTCCCGAGTCTCAACCCATGGAGACAGCGAGACAACCCCTGAACCGGGGTCAAGGGAGGCACGGCCAAGCCCTTCCCAAGCCTCGGCTCATGGAGATATTCATGGAGACACTATGGGCAATGAAGGCACTCAACCCTGAAACCCGCGTAATGGGAAGCAGAGCCAAGCCCTTCTCAAGCCACAAGCCCTGAAGGGATGCGAGCAGAATTCGTCTCCCATGACTAGGGGGAAGATGAAGAAAAAGAAGATAGGGAAGATGGAGATGGAGAGGGTAAGGGTAAGGGTGAGGAAGGTGAGGGGTTGGATCCTAAAGCTCCTTCTGCTGCCACTGAGCTAAGCTGAGGATCTTCCCCACGTCATTAACCTGAGTGACGATGACGACTTTGGAGCTTCATTTCCTGTGGCGCCCAGGCAGTGCAACGAGACCTGAGGATCCCTTCCTAATTTCTCTTAGCAGCTAGCACTTTTCGGCCCATCATCTTCTTCTGGGGTGGAGCGGACGCAGACCCCCTGCCTTGACCTTGGAGAGAGCTCGCGCAGATGCCTCCGAATAAGTAGGCAAGATGCTGCAACCCCTGTTCGCCCAGGTATGCTCATCTTCCTCCTGGGCGGAACAAAAGTAGGCCCTAACCTGACCTCTCACTCATTATTATTCACAAAACTCTATTTCCCTTCTTTCCTTTTGTAGGCTATGGACCAATTGGCCATGACGATCAGGGACGATTACGAGAGTTGGAGGAGACCAACCGGGAGCTTGGGTCCTTGGGCCATTTCGGGTACTTTAAGTTGAAGCATGTGGATCGGAAAATAAATGCCCTCAAGACCGAGCGTAAGGAGCTAATCAACGAAGTGGAGTTCATGAAGGAGTGGAACCAGCACCTGGAGATGGTCACTGCAAGGCGGAAAGAGAAGAAGAAGAAGCTTAAGAGCGCTTTGTGTAACGTCGACTAGGACTTTTTTCATCTGATGTCGGAGAAGAAGCTGCTCGAAGAGGCTCGCATTGCTTCCAGCGGTGTTTAGTCACCTGGGAAGCAGAGCTGGAGGCAACCCAATAGTAGTTGGAGTTGGTGCGGGAGGAATTGCAGAAGTCCAGGGAGGAGACGAAGTCTGCCCGAAGGGAGTTGGAGGAATCCCGACGGGGCCGGGCTCTAGTAGTTGGGCAGCGTTCGAGGCTATTATTCAGGAGCTTCAAGCATTCTTAGGAGGCCCAACACTTGAGGGAATAGCTGCGGCATTCGAAGGCACACGTTGACGACCTCTCGCAGTCGGGGATCCAGAAGAATACCGACCTCATGTCCCGAAACATGGATATTGCCAGCTTAAAGTCTCATCTGGGTGAGGTTGCCAAGTATTGCGAGGAGGTCTAGCCCCAGGTCATGAATGCCAACGCCATCCGGGACGCGACCTGATCATACGACTACCGTGATGGCCTCAAGAGGATGCACCAACACCTGTTACAGCATCCCGAGCTGGACTTGCGTACCTTGTCCTTGTCGTCCCTCCCTCCAGGTTCCGAGGAGCAGACCTTCGTCAAGAACTTTGGGAAGTCAGGATATCCCACCTTCCCCCTAGGTGCTCCTCCCCCTCCTCCTTCCCAGTGATGGGCTCGGGGCGTTCCCCTTTTTTTGTAGTGCCTTGTATGGCATAACCCTTTTTTTTTTTTTTTTGTGTTGCACCTTGTAATTTATAGGCTTTTGACGAATTGAATGAAAGCTTGTCTTTGGCAACTATTATGTTTTCTTTTCTTTTTTCTCCTTTACATTTTTTTTTTGCGTGGTTCTGGCGAGGACTCGGGACCTTACTTTGTTGGCTAGGGGGTCGAGACCAAATCCTGAGACTTGGGGCCGTACCCCATAACGAGGCGAGGGACTAAACTTGTCGAGTCAAGGGACTCATCTTCTTGCGAGAATAAGGACTCAATTTTGTTGGAAGGGGGGGGGTCGGGACCAAATCCTAAGACTTGGAAGCTTACCCCGTAGTGAGTCAAGGGACTCATCTTCTTGCGAGCGTAAGGGCTCGGCTTATATCGAGTCTAGAGAACCGTCTTCTTACGAATGTACTCGACTTTTATCGAGTCAAGGGACCCGTCTTCTTGTGAGTGTAAGGACTCGACATTGTTGGATGGGGGGTCGGTGCTGAGTCGTGAGACTTGGAACCTTACCCCACAGCAAGTCAAGGGACTCGTCTTCTTGCGAGCGTAAGGGCTCGGCTTATATTGAGTCTAGAGACCCGTCTTCTTGCGAGTGTAAGGACTAAATTTTGTTAGACGGGGAGTCGAGACCAAATCCTGAGACTTGGAACCTTACCTCGCAGCTAGTCAAGGGACTCGTCTTCTTACGAACGTAAGAGCTCGGCTTATATCGAGTCTAGAGACCCATCTTCTTGCAAGTGTACTCGACTTTTATCTAGTCAAGGGACTCATCTTCTTGTGAGTGTAAGGACTTGACTTTGTTGGACGGGGGGTCGGTGCCGAGTCATGAGACTTGGAACCATACCCCGCAGCGAGTCAAGGGACTCGTCTTCTAGTGAGCGTAAGGGCTCTGCTTATATCGAGTCTAGAGACCCATCTTCTTGCGAGTGCAAGGACTCGACTTTTGTTGGATAGGGGGTCGGGACCAGATCCTGAGATTTAGAACCTTACCCCTCAGTGAGTCAAGGGACTCGTCTTCTTGCGAGCGTAAGGGCTCGGCTTATATCGAGTCTAGAGACCCGTCTTCTTGCGAGTGTACTCGACTTTTATCAAGTCAAGAGACCTGTCTTCTTACGAGTGTAAGGACTCTAATTTTGTTGGACGGGGGGTCGGTGCCGAGTCCTGAGACTTGAAACCTTACCCCGTAGCGAGTCAAGGGACTCGTCTTCTTGTGAGCGTACGAGCTCGACTTATATCTAGTCTAGAGACCCGTCTTCTTGCGAGTGTAAGGACCAAACTTTGTTAGACGGGGAGTCAGGATCAAATCTTGAGACTTGGAACCTTACCCCGCAGCTAGTCAAGGAACTCGTCTTCTTGCGAGCGTAAGAGCTCAGCTGATATCGAGTCTAGAGACCCATCTTATTGCGAGTGTACTCGACTTTTATCTAGTCAAGGGACTCATCTTCTTGTGAGTGTAAGGACTCGACTTTGTTGGATGGGAGGTCGGTGCCGAGTCGTGAGACTTGGAACCTTACCTTGCAGCGAGTCAAGGGACTCGTCTTCTCGCGAGTGTAAGGGCTCGGCTTATATCGAGTCTAGAGACCCGTCTTCTTGCGAGTGCAAGGACTCGACTTTTGTTGGACGGGGGTTAGGGACCAAATCCTGAGACTTAGAACCTTACCCCTCAGCGAGTCAAGGGACTCGTCTTCTTGCGAGCGTAAGGGCTCGGCTTATATCGAGTCTAGAGACTTGTCTTCTTGCCAGCGTAAGGGCTTGACTTATATCGAGTCTAGAGACCCATCTTCTTGTGAGTGTAAGAACTCGACTTTGTTTCATTTAGACAATAAGAGATTTGAGAAAAACATCCTGACATTCTCATTCATTCATAATTTTCGTACAAATTGTTGCCTCATGCTTCTACACATAGTACTTTTTTAAGTATTCAGCATTCCAGGGGTGGGGTAGCTCGTGTCCTTAGTTGTCCTTAAGGCAATAGGAGCCGGACTGGTTGCTTGCAGTGATTACATAAGGCTCTTCCCACCGTGGCCCCAACTTTCCTTCCTCTGGGGTAGTTATTCTCGTCTGTCGCAACACCATGTCTCCTAGCTTGAAGGATCGTGGCTTGACTCGTTTGTTGAAGTACTGCTCTGCCTTTCGCTTGTACTCGTCATTCGTATTGCTGCTTCTTGTCCTCTTTCCTCTAGGGCATCGAGGTTCTTGGCCAGCCTTTCATTGTTTGAGTCTGTGTTGAAGTGTTGGATACGGAATGTGGGCATTTTGACTTCTACGGGAATTACCACTTCGCTCCCGTAAGTGAGAGTGAAAGGCATCTCAACGGTGGGGGTTCTGACGGTGGTTTGGTATGCCCACAATATGCTTGGGAGTTCTTCAACCCATGCTCCTTTGTGCACCCCGATCTTTTTCTTGAGGGTGGAGAGGAGGGGCTTGTTGGTTGCCTCGACCTGCCCATTGACTTGAGGGTGTCTTAGTGAGGAATACTTTACCTTAATCCTGAGCTCTGTGCACCATTCTCGGTAGTGTGTGTAGTCGAACTGTCTCCCGTTGTCCAATACGAAGCTCTGAGGTATGCTGAATCGGCAGACAACCGACTTCCACAGGAACTTTGTGATGGTTCGAGAGGTGATGCTTGCGAGTGCCTTCGCTTCAACCCACTTAGTGAAGTAGTCGATCGCAACTATGAAAAACTTGGCTCCACCCCTTGCTACCGGAAAGGTGCCGATTAGGTCTAGGCCCCATTGGGCGAAAGGTCATGGCGCCATGATGGATGTTAGCTCCTTTGCCAGGCAGTGAGGAATTGGTCCGTGCTCTTGACACTTAGGGCATTTCCTGGCGAATTCTTCCGCATTCTGAGGGAACGGGGCCAGTAGTATCTGGCCCGGGTTACCCTTGCAGCCAGAGCCCTTCCTCCTATGTGGCTTCCACAAATTCCTTCGTGGATTTCTGCTAGCACGTACTAGGCTTCGTCCGATGAGAGACATCTAAGGAGCGGCTTGGAGGAACCTCTTTTATACAGCACTCCTTCCAGTAGGGCAAACCGAGCTGCCCTGTTCTTGACTTTCCGCCCTTCTTCCAGGTCGCTGTGTAGTTGCCCTTCCTGCAGGAACTTCTGGATGTCTGTTGCCCATTCAGGAGGTGATAGGATCGTAACAGACACTTCCTCCCCGATGGATGGGGCATCGATCATCCGGACCACGGTGTGTTCTGGAAGTGGAAGTTCCTCCTGTCTCGATGCCGCCCTCGCCAAGCGGTCTGCCTTCTGGTTTTCTCCTCTTGGCACTTGTTGAATACCAAAGTAGCGGAAGCGGTCACGCTTGTTGCAGATCAGTTGGAGGTACTTCTTTAGTCTTTCTCCTTTTGTGGCAAATTGCCCTAGTACTTGGCCAACCACAACTTAGGAATTGGCCCTTATTTCTATCTCCTCAACTCCTAGCAATCGGGCGATTGACATTCCCTTTAAGAGCGCTTCATACTCACCTTCATTTTTTGTCACTTTGAAGGCCAATTTGACTGCATAGCTGTGCTCCTCTCCTTGCTTAGTGACGATGTGCACTCCTGCGCCTCCGCCAGCCTGGCAAGACGAGCCGTCTACGTAGACCTGCTAGGGCTTTCCTTGGGGTGTGCTTGATACTTCCTCCGAGAAACTGGTGAACTCGGCAACAAAATCTACCAATACTTATCCTTTGATCGTGGCTCGGGGCTGGTAGTCCATGTCGAATTCGCTAAGCTCGATTGCCCATTTGGCTAGCCGTCCTGAGGTGTCTGGTTTCTGTAGCACCTTCTTGAAGGTGAGGTCGGTGAGCACTTTCATCGAGTGGGCTTCAAAATACGGCCTTAATCTCCTGGCCATGAAAATTAGGGCGAACACTAGCATTTCCGTTCTGGGGTACCTAGCTTCTGCGTCGCGAAAGGCTCGGCACATGTAGTAGACGGGCCGTTGTCCTTCTTCCATTTCCTAGACCAGTACAATCGATATGGCGTGTGGGGACACCGCCAAGTACACAGTCAAGGTCTCACTTGGTCTCATCTGGCTTAGCAGTGGGGGGTGGCTTAGGTATAATTTCATATAGGTGAAGGCCTTTTCGCAAGTCTCATCTCAATTTTGGGCCTTCCTCAGCACTTTGAAGAAGGGCAAGCACCGGTCGGTTGATCGGGCGATGAACCGATTCAGGGCTGCCACTCGTCCGGCCAGCCTCTGGACTTCATGAAGGTTACGGGGGGAAGGCATCCCCATCACCGCTTCTATCTTCTCGAGATTTGCTTCGATCCCTCTCTTCGAGAGTCTACAGTAAGAAAAATTAAAGCCGAACTTAACAAGTTACTATTCATCAACTAAAAAAAAAATTTATTCCTAATTTTCTCTCCCTTCACTCCCGCGTCTCCTTCATCCTCTTTTCTCTTCATTTTCGCATCCTTTGTCTTCCTTTCTTTGGGCGATTCTCTTCGTTTATGTTGAGCACCGTTGATGTCGTATCCGTCTCTCTCTCTCTCCCCTTGGTCTCTCTCTTTCTCTCTCTCTCTGCTTGTCTGTCTGTCGTTGTCTCCCCCCTTCGAGCTTGAGCAGGATAGAACAAGGGGTGCTGCCAATTCATTAGGTACTGAAGAAAATGATAATGTATTCCTTTCCCTCCTCACTCCCACTAAAAGCTAAAAACCTTCCTCTTTCCTCCGAGAAATCCAGCTTCTAGCTCTTCGGAGAGGAAGTGACTGTCTTGGGGATTATTCCTATACATTTCTTTTCGTTTATCTTCAAATAGAAATTGCTAATCTGTCTCTTGGTCTCTATCTCTCTCCTTTTCTAGTTTGGGTTAAAGTTGAGAATTTTTTGTTATTTACCTCGTAAAAATTGTTTTTTTAGTTGACCCCACAAATCTATTACCCCACTCTCCTTCAGAATATAAGTGAAGAAAATGAATTATGGGACCTATAGATTAGGGATTTATTATACATTAGCTACTATTCACTCACACACCTCATGCCTATAATTTTTTTATAAGGTGTGAACCGTGTGGATGTTTTTCATAAGATATGGAAATATTTTTTATAAAATGTAGAGCGTTAATATTCGGTCGTTTTCATAATGTTTCAGATTTTTTTTTTTCCTTTAACGATGCAAAGCTGGTAGCCAACTGCCAAAGTGCAAAAACTTCTTTCCTGATTAGCTTCACTGTGGAATTGTGTATTCGGTTGTTTTTAATAATCAAACAAAACAATGTAATTGGAGAATGCTTGTAAATTCTCTAACAAGTTTAGTGAGAAAAATATGTGAATTAGCCTTATCTAATTTCTAGTCTGATGCGTTGGCGGTAAATTTAATTGTGTCAAAAATGCTCATGCAATGAAGGATTCGTATTAGATTGGGATAAATCATGAATGGTTTAGAATCATCCGATCTATACCAGGAGCTCCTTAATGGATCTATTGTTGATGTCGTCTCTGCACACAAGATGAGCATGAAGAAATTATGTTAAGATCTAGGTATCATTCTGATCCAAGTAGATTAGGTAGCCAAAACTATAAGTGATAGGTCATATGAAGAATTTCTTCCTTTCATTTGGGGGGCATGTGTGTATGATAATGGAAATTATTAATTAATATATAGTGTATTTACAAAATATAAAAAAAATTATTAAAATATATAATATTATATTATTATTTTGATTTTAAAATTATTAATTTAACGTGAATTAACCTCTTCCAAAAGTTTAGATTTGGCTAAAACTTTAAATTTTAATCAATTGTAAATGCTCTAAGCAATGGCTGGCAGGGCCACATCGTTGGTGGCCCCGAGGGTATCCAACAAGGAAATGGCCACCCCACTAGGGATATTGGACTGAGGTGGCACACTACCCCGCATTTCCTATCTCTTTTTTTAATTGAAACTTTGTTTATTTTTTAAAAACTTTAACATTAATTTCATTATCTTCTTTAATATTATTGTTTTTTTTAAAGCATTTTAGTAATATTTTCTTCAGAATTCTCATAATACTTTTTCTATAATTTATGTGTTTCAGAAAATTTCAATGTTTTTTAAATGTATTTTTATAATTTTATAAGTTTAAAGTTTTTATTTGTTTAAATTTTGTTTTATTAATTTTTTAGCTTTGTGTTTTTAAAATTTTGTGATGTTTCTAATCTTTTATGTGTTATTATTTGTTTTGTTGATTTAGGAGAATTTCTAAGATTTTTTTAATTTCATGTTTTTTTTAAAAATTATTTTAATGTTTTATAAGGTTTTTATGTTTTTTATTTTGTAGATTTTCTAAAATTCATAAGAAAAAGTTCTTAGTTTTATATTTTAAAGATTTTCTTAATGTTTAGAAATTTTATTTGAGTTTTTATTTTTATTTTTTATTTTGCTTATTTTATCTAAGTTATCACATTATTTTATTTTGAAAACTTTTTTTAATTTACCTGATCTTTTTATATTTGTTTTACTATTCGTGCCCACTGTACATAGTTTGCCACGTTATATTCTGATTGGTCGTGACATGGTAGTTAACTACCATATCACAATATCGCCATTTACTTCATGAGTGTTTTAACCCAAAGTTTCAAGTTTCATATATTTATATATTTATATATGGATTTTGATGATAACAAATAAAGGAGTGTCAATCTCAAATTCTCTATACAATGGAGCCAAGCACATTAATGAATCAAGCATGAGCAATAAAGAAAACAAGGAGTTTTTAAGAGTTTTTTTTTTTTTAAAACTCTTTGCCTCCTCAGAACCTGGAAGTGGTGACATTGAGGAATGTTTAAAAAATTTAAAGCCTTGTGTGACTAGTGGTATGAATGACCAACTTTCTAGAGCTTTTACCAGAGAATAAATAGAAGCAACTGTGAAACATATGGCACCCCTCAAATCTCTAGGGCCCGATGGATTTGGAGCTTGTTTCTTCCAGAAACATTGGAACACTATTGATGAGGAAGTTTGTAACTATGTGCTGAGTTGGCTCAATGATAACTTCTTAACTCCCCTTACAAACTTTACGTATATAGCTCTTATTCCCAAGGTTTCTGACCCCAAATTGGCTAGTGATTTTAGACCCATCAGCCTATGTAATGTAGTTTACAAGATATTGGCTAAGGTGTTGGCTAATAGACTGAAGGGGGTCCTTAATGAGATTATCTCCCCTAATCAAAGTGCTTTTATCCTCGGGAGGCTAATCACAGACAATATTTTGGTAGCATGTGAGGTTTTGCGCTCTATGAAAGGGAGGAAAAAAGGCAAAGTGGGGAGCATGGCCATTAAGCTTGACATGTCAAAAGCTTATGATAGGACTAAGTGGGCCTACCTGAGAGCAGTTCTGGTCAGAATGGGTTTTTGTGAGAAATGGATAGAGTTGATCATGAAGTGTGTGACTATTGTCTCTTATTCTGTTCTGGTCAATGGGAAACCCAGCTGTTTAATAAAGCCCTCGAGAGAATTGAGGCAAGGTGACCCTTTGTCCCCCTACTTGTTCATCTTTTGTGCTGAGGGGCTCAGTTCTTTGTTCAACAGTTCAGATTTCATAGGAAAGACAAGGGGTGTGACAGTTTCAAGGGGAGGGACTCGAATAAACCACTTACTTTTTGCTGATGACTGTATACTCTTTGGTAGAGCCAAGATAGATGAATGGGGCAGGATTCATGGTTTGCTCAGTCTTTATGAAAATGCATCGGGCCAATTTCTCAACAAGGACAAAACTGCTATTTTTTTCAGTTCAAACACTAAGGAGGATGATAAGAGGGAGATCATGGAGGGAGGGGGTGCAGTGTTGAGAGGGAATTATGAGAATTATCTGGGACTCCCTGCAGTCGTAGGTAGGTCAAAATATAATGCTTTTAGAGGCATAAAGGAGAGGGTATGGAAAAAAATCAACAACTGGAAGAATTCTTTTTTGTCTGCTGGAGGAAAAGAGGTACTTATCAGAGCTGTTCTTCAAGTTGTGCCTACCTACACCATGAGTGTTTTTCAGCTTCCAAAGTAACTTTGTAAAGAACTCAATGTCATGCTAGGCAGGTTTTGGTGCGGTAATCAGAAAAGTGGAAATGGAGTGCACTGGTGTAGTTGGGAAAGGATGGGAAAACAGAAGGGTAAAGGAGGGCTGGGTTGCAGGGATCTCGAGAGCTTCAATCTGGCTTTATTAGCCAAACAAGAGTGGGGGATCCTTTAGAACGAGACTAGTATAGCTGCCAAGATTCTGAGAGAAAAATACTTTAAAAACAAGGCATTGGTTGAAGCTAGTCTGGGTTGTAATCCTTTTTTTCTGTGGAGGAGTGTGTGGAATGCAGTGAGTTTTCTCAGGGAGGGTTTGATATGGAAGGTGAGGAATGGAGAAAAAATCAAAATTTGGGTAAACAGATGGCTTCCAACCCCTTCTTCTTTCTCTGTCCAATCCCTTATTTCTGTGTTGAATAAAGAAGCAAGAGTCTGTGAATTGATGCAAGGCAGAGGGGAGTGGAATGTTCCTCTAATTTGTAGTATCTTTAATAGTATGGAGGCTGACCAAATTTGTAGTATTCCCTTAATTAGTATGGAGGTTAAGGATAGACTGGTTTGGGTCCCTCAAAAAAAGGTCTTTTCTCTGTTAGGAGTGCATACCACCTAGAGATGGGAAGAAAACAGGCCATAAAAGGTGAAAATTCTAGGCATGAGGATAGGGTCAAAGGCTGGGACAGTATATGGAAGTTGGATGTCCAAAAAAAAGTAAAGCTTTTTCCTCTGGAAAGCTGTAAATGATTTCCTTGCTACCAGAAAAAACCTTTTCCGGAAGAAGATCACAGACATTCCTCTTTGCCCCATTTGTAAAAGAGATGAGGAGACAATTATGCATGTGATTTGGCAATGCCCTACAGCTGGTGATGTGTGGTCAGATTCATTGAGTGTTATTCAGAAAATGAAGAGTGAAGAACACGATTTGCTAGCCTTGTGGGAAAAACTTACTGACAAGCTTAATGAATCGGAACTAGAGGAGGTTGCTGTGGTGATGAGGGGCCTTTGGATGAGGAGAAATGAGAGTATCTTTGAAGACAAGTTCAAGTCTCCAAGTCAAGTCATCAGAAGTGCAAATAATGACTTGATAGAGTACAAGCAAGCTCTACAAATGAATAAGGTAGTGCAGAGGAGCTATGAAGAGAGAAGTAGCAGAACCTTGAGGTGGGAAAAGCCAAGGACAGGTTTTGTTAAAGCCAAATGGGATGCAGCAGTAGACAAGAAGATGATGAAGGTGGGAATATGGGTTGTTATCCGTGATGAAGATGGGGCACCTTTAGTAGCTGTTGAAAGGCAGAAGTTCAATGCAGATCAACCTGCTGTGGCTGAAGCTCAGGCTCTGTGGAAGGCTATGGATATATGCAAAGAACTAAGATTGGAAAAGGTTATCTTTGAAGGTGACGCACAAGTAATTGTCAATGCTATTAACAATGCAAATGAAGATTTTTCTTTTTATGGTAGCCTAATTGAAGGCATTAAACAATTGTCAAAAGGGTGGTCCAACTGGATAGTACAATACACACATAGGTCAAACAATGTAGCATCACACACTTCAGCTAAGGAAAGCTTACTTTTACAGTCTGAATCTGTTTGGATAGAAGACATACTTGATAGTATTAAAAGAATTGTAGAGAATGAATGTTATTGTAATGTGTGACATTCTGATATCAATGAAGATGTTTGTTTCAAAAAAAAAAAAAAGAGAACAAGCTTACAAATAAACCTCTTAAAGTAATTTTGTACATATCTCAAAAAATTCAAAATTGAATTAAGGCTAAAAAATAATTTTTTTTTTCATAAAGTATCAATTTGCATTTTTCACATGTGCATGACACATTTAAAAAAAAAAGTTTTGAAATTTTATTTTATTTTTTGTCATCTTTCACATATGTAGGTTTTATTTGAAATTTTGAAAATTAAATAATGCTCATTTTGTCATATGCGAAAAATAAAAGATTAGGTTTAAAAATTTTGAAAAGTGATTTATGCTCTTTTTGACATATGCGAAATGTAGATGATTTTGTTTGAAATTTTTGAAAAGTAAATAATGCTCTTTTTATCACATGCAAAAAGTAAAAGATTAGGTTTGAAAATCTTGAAAAGTCATTGATGTCCTTTCAGACATATGCAAAAGGTAGATGATTTTGTTTGAAAATTTTGAAAAGTAAATAATGCTCATTTTGTCATATGCGAAAAGTAAAAAATTATGTTTGAAAATCTTGAAAAACCATTGATGCTCTTTTTGACATATACAAAATGTAGATGATTTTGTTTAAAATTTTTGAAAAGTAAATACTGCTCTTTTTGTCATATGCGAAAAGTAAAAGATTATGTTTGAAAATTTTGAAAAGTAAATAATGTTGTCTTTGACAATTGTAAAAATGAGATACTTTTATTTGAAAAGTTTGAGAAGTGAGTGATAATTCTTTTTAATTTGAAAATGAAGCCTCATATGTCTATAAATAGCTCATTTGAGATCTTCACACTTCCACACATCAACTACATGGTTTACAACATTCATTCATCAAAAACTTCCAATCTCTCTTTTCTAAGTATTGATCTTTAAAACATTTGTTTATTTTGAGAGAGATGTAATTTGCGTTGTATTGTTTTCATTTCACTCGTTGAGAAGTGTTCTTTGATAACCTACCAAATATCAGTTTTGTATCAGTAAAAGGGTGTAGGAGTTCTACACGAGAAATAGGTTAATCACCACTTGTAAGGTGATTGTAAGTATAGAATGTGTTGTACACAGATTTTTTGAAGCGGTATTGCTCAAATGTGTAATAGGTTTTTATTTTCACCTGAAAGAGGTTGAATAGTGAATTTAGAAATTTTCGAGGGGTAGCTTGAGGCGAGGACGTAGACAATGCGGCTGAACCTCTTTAAAATACTGAGTTTGCTTCTCTCTTACCCTTACTATTTATATTCAGTGATACTTCTTATTTTATTCACATTTTATATTGTGTATTTGGTTTATAATTATTAATTTTTTAAAATAACACAATGCACCCCCTTTTTTGTGTTAGTAATCTGGGCAACAATGAGTAATGCTACATGTACTTATAATTTTATGTACAAGACTCATTTTATAAATTTTCTTTTGAAATTCAAATTTCATAATTTTCAGCATATCAATAGAACATATGGAGAAATAAATTTTTTTTGCAAGTTTTTCTTAAGTATAATTAGCATTTTTCTTACTTCATTTATGTCATAGTTATGGCACTACATGCGGCCCATCACACTTGGTGGTCAAATTAAAGTTTTTAATTTCGTTTAAGTGATGATTCCAATTTAAAAGGATTATTAGTTACCTTGTTGAATTGAGTTGCTTAGGATGTTTTTGTCAAGGAAATGATAAGCTGGGTGCATTGAATTCTGAAGTGGTTTGAATTAGATCACGAAGTTGGTCTAGTCCAGAGGGAATGGTGAAATGTTTGCTTTCGTTCTAGATGAGATCTGGATAAAAGATCTAAGATTTTATTCTGCTTGGTGTGCCCTAGACATGAAGTCATGAATGAATGCCAAGAGTTTGTGCTCGAGACACTAAAATAGTTGCTTATAAACCAACAATATGACATTAAAAAACCAAAGTCATGGAGTGGCCTTCTTTAGGAATTTTGCAACCAAACAAAAGATATACAAGCAGATTTAAGGGGAAAATTGTTATTCAATTCCACTTGCATCCAATATACACTAAAACCAAAACCAACTACCGAATTGAGCTATAGATTAATATTAGTAATTCACACAAATATAACAACATCAAATTGAGAATTAGGTGCTTCTGCGCCTGAAATTCCTTGGGGTGGAGTTGGTACCCCATAAATTTGACCATCGGTGTGGAATTCTTGTCTACCTTTGGCTTTGCCCAAGAAATAACACCCAAAACCAAGTAGTATGCAAAAGAGAATCAAAGGCACTGAAATCACCATCGCCATACCCATTTGATCTTTGGCCTTTTTCTTCGATCCTCAAGGCTCCTGGGTTCTTCTAGGATGTTAGAGATAGACAAATTTGTTGTGTGCACTTGGGGAAGAGACATGAGGGAGTAAAGTACTAAAAAAGAGGTTTCAGATTCTTTCTAGAAGTGCAAGCCAGATTGTAAAATCCCTTTGCCAACGGTAGGCAAAACTTTAAGTTTCTAAAAGATACACTTTTTTTGGGCTAATCACAACAGCACAAAATGGCTATGGCTGGTTGAGTAACAATATAAAACGACCATTTTGTTGTCATTTTTTCAGGAGAACCAGACTAGCTTTGGAAAATTGGAATTGCATATTAGTAATTTTCTCTCTAAAATCTTGCAACATTGTTTGTTTCAACTGTACTCGATTGGTTACTCATAAAAGCAGGTAAATATCCCCATAGTTTGGAGGCAGGGGGAGAACCCAAACAAACCGGCATTTTATAATGTGTGTTTCACAAGGCCTAGAACCAGAAAAGCAGCAAACTATGCAACCTTGGCCCATACATGTTAATAAGGTCAAAGATACGGGAGGAAGAGGTGTGTGGTTCCAATAAATTGAGAAATGAAGCTAAATAAAAGGTTTGTCCCAGGATTGTTTAGCTAAATAAAGGTTATTGATGCAACAATCAAGAGAGTTGTGGCATGTCTTGTTTTAATCATATAAGTTTTTAATAATACTTTTATTTAGGTGAGTATACAGAATCCAAAATCCCTAGGGTTTGACTCAAGTGGTAAAGACCCTTGGTCTTGGTGGCATACCCCCTTCAAGGTCCAAGATTCGAATTCCACCATTGGATTAAGAGATTTTTCCCTTGAATTATCTGAACTATTCCCGAAAACTCGGCGCCAATAAAAAAAAGTACATAGAACCCAAAGCTAATTCCATAATTAATAATAATAGATATAGCTATTATACATGCGTAATATTTCGTCTCTCAACAAATTGGCATCAAACAATTCTTATCACTAAAAAAGGTATTGACTCCTTTATCCAGTGCTTCATTCTCATTTTTTAACTAGCAAAATAGATTTGTGTCTCTTTTTTGTGTACGTTTCCATTAGTAGAATGCCAGAGATCCAATATAGTGGGTTATCCACCCAACTCCATGCTATCCAATCACATTTGCTAAGGAGCAAGTGGAGTTCAAGATCTACCACCACTCAAGCCATCTTTCCCATTACTCAAGACATAAACAACATCACAAGGCCTTTGACCATCCTAACAACCAATGGTGTACTCCCTCAATAGCTTTGCTGCCTTACATGTTGACACAGACCCTTTCCATGAAAATGAGGCTTATTTTTTTGTCCATAACACCCATTAATATTATTGGACATGATACATTAGATCTAATCTATAATAAAAATAATTTAACAATATGACGTAGCATAAATCATGGTAACCTCTTTGTAAGTATGGGCCTAGTAATTTTGCTATCAGTCAACCAAGGAAATAATCTTTCATTGATTGAAATGAATGACTTAGGATGACTAAACATGAGCAACTATCAAAAGTCCCATTCCTAACCAACAACATCAATTTTTAAACTAGTGCTAAAAAACAAGCTTCAGAACAATAGCAAATGAGAACTAATCCAACTTTATTTCCATATATTGTCAATGCTTATCTACATGAGGCTCCACTTGTGTCAATGCATATCCTTGTTGACAATCCACCTTCTTGCTCTCCAACGACCATGTTAAGAATGCACTGCTTTACTTGTCAACCTTTAGCACTAGGGTGATCTCCCATAGCCAACCACATTTAAGTCCCCCCCCACCCCGCCTACCTATATATACATACATATTTATAAATATTTGTTATTACTTTTATTATATATAAATATAGTAATATGTATCAAGCATAGTTTTTACTCAATAATTTGTGCAAGTTATAGTGTAGCCTAATATGACTTTTATATAGGAAGCCTAGGCAATACAAATCTCTCACTTAAGTAATGTGAGACTCTTGTATTGCCTTGGAAAAATATAAACTAGCAAATTTAAAAACTATGTTATTAGTTTTTAAATTATAGTCATATTTACAAATTCAAATTTATAATTTGGATCTAAAAATGTATTGGAGTTGGGGGGGGGGGGGGGNCCTGCCCCCCTCATGGGCAAGTAGCACCCCTACCTACTTCCTTAACAAGCTTAGGGGTGCCATAGGACACCATCTTGATTTTAACACACAAGAAAAATGGGAGAGGACAAACAAGAAGGAAAGAGAGAACAAGACAGGGATAGAGACCTGAGGATGGAGGAGAAGGAAATAGATGGGAACACTTTGTTGAAAGAATAAGGTAGAGAAAGAAACAGAAGGAGAGGAATACGGGAGGGGCAATCAAATGAGAGCATAGGAAAGGAAACTACCCATGACCGAGCAGTGTTCTCATTTGTTGTTGATACAAAATCATTTGTTGTTGATACAAAATTAAAAGGGAGAATCATGTTAGTGGTAGCATGCTAACCAAATTCCGAAATAGTCTCCCTAATAAAATAATTTGAACTAGATTTACTACCATAAAATTAAAAGGAAAACAAAAGGATTTCTAAAGTGCATTAAACTTCTACAAAATAATTATAAAAAGTTACCTTAATGATCTAACATATATCTAGCATGCATATTCTCGAGGCACTATGTACACCATGCATATATATATATATTTGGCATAGAGACTTCTGTGTGAAATTTTGCTATCAGGTACCATGGTTTTAAAACATTTTGTTTTATTTTGATGGTATAAATCCATACATTCACAATTATTAAAACCCCATTAGTTATTTGGCAAATCTGTTCATATATCATTTCACCCTATAAACACACTTTGATAGGAACCAAGTGATAGTTTCAATTAAAAAAAAAAAAGAAGAGATTGTAATAGGAGATGAGATCTGATTGTTCGAGGAACCAAAAACCTCTAATTTTGGCAAATGCTTTTGTGTAATTCTTTCATAGCAAATACGGGAACATTCTATTGGTACTAATATTCCATGCATAACTAAATTATAGGAAAATGATAGTAATACCCTTAATGGGCTGAAATACTACAGACATACTAATGGACTCAATTATAGGCCCACATCTAAAGTAAACCCAAGCCACTTGGCCCTGACCCACAACTACACAACACAAGTAAAATATCAACTAATCTTTAAAGTTATCCCTTCAGTTCCATGCCGACAGCTTGAGACAGAGAGGGAGGAACCCTAGATCGTAACAACAGCTCCCCCTTCAGAAGACCTTGCCCACAAGGTTGGGATACTGACAGCATAGGTGTTTGATGGTGACCCAGGTAGAGTTTTCCTCCAATTCCCCATTCCATTTAACCAACAACTCAATCAAAGGCCGATTCTTGACTTTCTTCATTCTTTTTTGCAGGATTTGCTTAGGCTCCACATGCATAGCTCCATGCGTGTTAAGGAAGGCGGTCCAGGGTTTGCTATCACCGAAGGTCCCAAATGTTTCTTCAGACAAGACACATGGAACACGGAATGCACAAAGGAGCCTGTCGGTAACTCTAATCGATAAGCTACCATTTCGATCCATTGCACTACCTTGAAAAGGCCAAAAAAATTGGGAGAAAGTTTCTAACTTTGGCATCGGGCTACACTATGTTGCCTATATTTCTAAAGCTTAAGGTGTACCATATCACCTTCTTCAAATTACTGCATTATATGCTTGCTGTCATACTAATTTTTCATAGCTACTTGTGCCTTGAGTAAATTTTTCTTTAGATTAGTCATTATCTCATCTCGAGGCCTTCGCTAAGAGTCCACCTTGGCATTTTGTGTGTCCATGCAACATACTATAAGAGCATGGGTGGGAGAAACCCATACAGAGCCTCGAAAGGGGTAAGCTTGGTAGAAGAGTCTTCGTTGGTGTTATTCCACCACTTTCTCTGGGGCAACCAAGTCACCCACTCCGTGGGTTAGGGGCTGACTAAACACCTTAGTTATTACTGGATAACACGATTTACCACTTCTATCTGCCCATTAGACTAAGGGTGATAAGCTGAACTATAGGCTAACTGAGTACCATGCAATCTGAATAGCTCATTCCAAAAGGAGCTAATAAATGCGACATCCCTGTCTGTGACTAGGGTGGAAGGCATGCCATGTAGTTTAAAGACCTGAGATATAAAAATTCTAGCCACTGTAGCTATTGTGTAGGGGTGAGAGAGGGGAAGGAAATGAGTGTACTTAGTGAGGCGATCCATCACCACCAAAATCACTGTGTAACCTTTGGATGAGGACATGGACTTAAGGAATTCCATAAAAATATCTGTCCAGCTTATGGATGAAATAGGAAAAGGCTAGAGTAAACCAATAGGATGAAGGTTTTAAGACTTACATTGCTGACATGTAGGACACTCCTTTATATAAGCCTTAACGTCCCTTTCTTCCCTGGCCAGTAAAAATGAGCTTTGGCCTTATGGAGGAATTTTTGGTACCAAGCGTGCCTCCCATAGGGGTTTTCATGTATATACTGAAGGACTTGTGTCTTACAAGTGGAATTCTTAGGTAAATAAATTCTACCCTTAGTAACAATCCACTAACTAAGGAAAACTTTTAAGCCAAGAACTGCCCTTGCTGCAATTTCTAACAAAGTTCTAAATGCTCCAAGTCAGTCTTATAAGAGGCCCTCAAATCTTGTAGCCACATTGGGTCCAACATTGTGATTTTAGCTAATAACACTTCTCCCTCTTTTTCAAGTTGTCTGGACAAGGCATCTGCTACCTTATCCTCCATTCTCTTCTTATATTTGATCGTAAAATCATAACCCAATAGTTTGCTAATCCACTTTTGCTGAGAGGGGGTATCAATACTCTAGCAAAAACTTCAAGCTATGTTGATATGTCCTCAAAGTAACTTCCCTGGCCAAAATGTATGGCCGCCATTTTTTTACAGCATAGACTAGAGCTAGAAGTTCTTTTTCATAGCTAGATAGGTCTAAGGCTTTTCCCTTGAGAGCATGACTAAGGTAGGTCAATGGTTGGTCCTCTTGCTTCAAAATAGCCCATATGCCTACCCCTGAGGCATAAGAAAAAGCCTTAGAAGAATTTGGCAAGGCTGGCACTGTTGGTTTAGTCATTGTTGTTTTCAATTCTTCAAAAGCCTTAAGAGTCTGCTATAGTCCATTGCAATGGATTCTTCTTCAATATGGCAATAAGTGGGGCAGCTATAGATCCATAATTATGTACAAATTTCTTGTAATGGCCCGTGAGCCCCAAAAATCCTCTCAAGGATTTGAGAGAGTTGGGTAAGGGTCAATTGATCATAGACTTAATCTTCGAGGAGTCAACTTTTACACCTTCAGCTAAAACCAAGTGTCTCAAGTATTCTATCTCCTTACATCTAAAGTTACACTTACCCTTTTGAGCAAAAATAGTATGAGCAGCCAAAGTTTCTAACACAGTAGCCAAGTGAATTACATGGTCTTCCTTAGTCATACTATATATCAAAATATCATAAAAAAAAGACGATAAAAAACCTCTTTAGATAGGGTTGGAACACCTAATTCATCAACCCTTAAAATGTGGTCAGGCATTTGTTAGTCCAAAAGGTATTATTAGGAACTCATAGTGGCCATAATGAGTCCTAAATGTTGTATTTGGAATGTCTTCCTCTTAAGCCCTTATTTGGTGGTAGCTCGATCTTAGATCCATCTTAGAAAAAAAGGTGGCTCCATGTAATTCGTTAAGGATCTCATCAATGATTGGAATGGGAAATTTGTCTTTGGTGGTCTTCTTATTTAAAGCCTTGTAATCAATACACATCCTCCAGCGACCATTGACCTTTCTCACCAATAGTACGGGAGAAGAGAATGATGATTGATTGAGCCTTATTACCCCAGTAACTAGAAATTCATGCACAATCTTTTCTATTTCTAATTTTTTATAATAGAGGTATCAGTAGGGTCACACAAAAATAGGGGTAGTCCATTCCTTAAGTGTTATGCGATGATCACAATTCCTTTTAGGAGGCAACTCTTTAGGTTCCTCAAAAACCCTGCTGAACTTCCTCAAAACCCCTTCTAATTTTGGTGGCACTGCTGCCTTGCACTTCTTCTTTTCTTACTTTTGAAATCCAGAGCACCATTCCCATTCTTTCCACCATAGTGAGCTGAGACAACTCTATACCATCCATCATTTGTGTGTGACTAGGGTTTAAACCCCTAAGTGTGACTAACCCTTTGTCTCGAGTGAAAGTCATGGTAAGTAGGCTGGGCTCTAGCTCTGACGGAGTCAGAATGCCAAACTACAACCTTCGACTCCGACCAAAGTTGGAGGCCAAGTTGAGCTCCAACACCAAATCAAAGCAGATTCCAACTCTGATGGGAGTTGTCGGAGTCAGCTATCGAAGCCCAAATCGGAGTTAGGCTTTTTTTTTCCCAATTTTCTTAACACTTTCTCAGCATCCAAACATTATCGAAATAGTCCAAAAATCACAAAACATATGAAAAACATAAACAACATCCAAACAACACAAAGCATATGAAAAAAAATAAACAAATCAAAATACTTTCCGAGCATCCAAACAACATCAAGGAACAGACCAAAAAGGAAGCTTCGCGGCACGGTGATAGAGATGAGATATAGAATGGGTGGAGAGAGACCAGTGGTATGCGTTGTGAGTAACATTTCAGTTAAATGATTTCACGATTGACGAAGATAGGGAGAGAGAAAACGAAGTTAGAACAAAGAGAGAAAACAGATGAAGATTCAAGAGAATGTAGTTGCTGTTGAGACTCGAGTGTTGGCTGAAGGGCTGAGGAAATGTTCATATGCAGGGTTTGGCTGAAAGAAGAGGTATAAACGGCGTCATTTTAAAAGTTAAAACAAATATTTGCAAAAAATCACAGTCTCGTACACAGGAGAGTTCAAACGTGGGTTGCATGTTGCAAAACGCATGGTTGCACTGTTAGGCCACTCAACGACCTATTACAAATTCTACAATATTAAATATATTAAGTATAAATGTCAGAGTTGGAGCCTACATAAGCTCCAACTCCGGCCAAAATTTTCGGAGCAACGCCAACTCCAACTCCAAACTCTGAATTTTTCAACTCCTATAGAGTCAGAGTGGATGTCAGCCGAAGTCGGAGCCATCAAAAGTTTTGAATAGCCCTAATGGTAGGGGAAGCAAAATCCCACAGCACAGGCTCAAGGGTTCTCAGCCATTGCATCCCAAGTACCACGTCACATCCCCTTAAAGGCAGTAGGAAAAAATCAGTGGAAAACAAGTGACCTTGTAATAATATTTCTGCCCCTTCCAGTTTTCCCTCACTTTTAATCATTTCCCCATACCAACCATGACTTCTATTTGTTTATTGTCTTAAGGGCTATTGAGCCTTGGGAATAATGGTAGGGTCAAAGAAATTATGGGTGCTACCAGCATCCACTAAAATCACCATTGGTTGCCCTTTAACCCTTCCATCACTCTCATGATCCTTGGACTAAGAGAACCCGCAATGGCATGCAGAGAGATCTCAGGTGCCTCCACCCCTAGATTCTATACAGCCACCCTCTACTTCTAATAACTGCTCCCCATTAATTCCCTCTTCAACATCACATTCTTGATCAAACTACATACCCTCCATTACATATAACTTGGCCTTTCTACACTTATGGTTGTGATTCTATTTCTCATCGCAATAATAACAAAGCCCCTTGTCTCTGATCTCTTTCAACTTAGAGGCATTAACATTTGGATGAGAAATTTATTCTTGGAAATGAAGCTTTTAGGGGCTGGAAACTCCCTCCAAGACCCCCCATATGATGAACCCGAGCCTCCTCCCCCACTAAAACCCCTTGGAGAGGATGTACTGTATTGGTTCAAGGGTCTATTAATTCTCCTGGAGCTATTAACATACTCTTCTGGGATCTTGGCTAATCCAAATGCTGAATTTAAATTGTGTGGTTTTAGCATTCTTAGGGGTAGCCTAATTTCATTCTTAAGCTTGCTGAGAACACAACTTAACTTATAGTTCTCAAAAAGTCCATTCAATCGATTAGATAGTACCTCAAATTGGGTCATGTAAGCTACCACATTGATCATTTGCCTCAACCTGGTAATAGCCTCTATGAGATCATCATAAGACGAACTCCCAAATCTATTTGCAGCGACTGAATAAAAGTATCCTAAGAGTGGAGGTTGCCCATCTCCTCGGCATCATGGAACCAAACCAATGCATCTCCTTCCATGTAAAAGGAAGACATTAGAATTTTTTGGTGATCTGGCATAAGGTGTAGTACAAAATATTGATTCACTTTGTATACCCATCTATTGGGATTTTTCCAATCAAATCTAGAAAATCAAACTTAATAGAACGAAACTGCATTCCCCCTGAAGCCCTAGATCCTTCAGTATGCAATGCTTCTTCATTGTTTCTATTACGAGAGTGACGTGAGTGGGTGTGTGCCCCATTCAAGGTTTCTATTAGCCTTCGTTTGAATCTTTGAATGAGCTCAACTCATCTCAGTTGGGTTCTATTTTAGACCTATCTTAACATCCAAACACACAACTCTCAAATAACTAAATATCACTCAACTCAAAACCTCTTAACACGTGGGACCATAACTTTTTTCAACTCAACACCTGTTTACACGTGGAACCCACAATCTTTTTCCACTTTCCATAAATACATCTTAACTCATCTTAACATCCAAACACATTTAAATTCACCTTAGGTAAGCCCCATAAAACTCACTTCACCATCTTAACTCGGTGTTATTAAAAAAAACTCAACTCATCTCAATTTAGCTGAACATCTAAACGGGGCCTTAATATCTCCATTTTTCTTAGCAAGATCATCCAAAGAATTCGGGTGACCTTTTGTTTTTGCAGGTCTTGGTGTTGCATCATTCCAAGCACCAGCTTCTCTAGCTCCTTATACCTTGTGCCATTCGCCATTGTTGCTTCTATACGTCTAGGATCCAACTGCTCTAATACCAATTGAACCCAAGTGATAATTTCAATTAAAAAAAAGAGAAGAGATTGTAATGGGAGATGAGATCCAATTGTTCGAGGAACTAGAAACCTTCAATTTTGGCAAATGCCTTTGTGTAATTTATTCATAGCAAATACTGGAACATTCTATCTATACTAATATCCCATGCATAACTGAATTATAGGAAAATACCAGTAATACCCTTAACGGGCTGAAATACTACATATATACTAATGGACTCAATTAACTAAAATAACCTCATAACATAGACCCACATCTGAAGTAAACCTAGGCCACTTGACCCTGACCCACGACAACAACACAACACAACACAAGTAAAAAATCAACTATGTCTTCAGAGTTATCCCTTTAGCTCCATGCTGACAGCTTGAGATAGAGAGGGAGGAACCCTAGATTGTAACACACCTTTTGTAGAAACTTAAAGGCAAATGTGATTGGTTATGAGATACCACCAAGATTGACACAATTATATAGCAAGACAAGATACTGTTCATCTTCCTTCTCCAATAATATTAGTGATCATCGATTTGGTGACATTCATAGGTGAGGGCATTGGATTAGTCGGGGTCACATCACCTGTGTTGCCATCTTGGTTTTTCTGTTGTCTCTTAATACTACTCGAGGCAGTTAACACAGTATCACCTTCATCTAAAAAGTTGCTTGTGATGTCTTTGAAATCCAAGTCTGTTAAATAACCTGGCTTTGTTGTAACAGTGCCCACTTCAATATCTCCAGCAAGCATGGCAACAACACGTGACATGGGGGGGCGCATCATTGGTGATGCTTGAGTGCACAAAAGAGCCACTCCTATCACTCTAGTTGCTTCATTTTCATCAAACTCCAATAATTTAGGATCCGCCAACCCCAAAGCTTGGTTATGTTCATGAAGAGTCCATGCCTATAAAACATAATAGTGATTATCACAAGAAAAAACGAATAAATATCAATTAAATAGTAATTTGAGAGAGAGAGAGAGAGAGAGAGAGTGTGTGTGTGTGTGTGTGTGTGTGTGAGATTCATTTCCTCTACCCATTCAAGCAGATAAATCTTTTCAGTGTCCAAGCTATTGTCTGAGTTTGGCCTCCCACTGAGGATCTCCAAAGCAACAACTCCAAAACCGAAAACATCTGCCTTTTCTGTCAAGTGTCCACGCATTGCATACTCTGGAGCTAGATAGCCACTAAAAGAGTGAAAATGATTAAAAATAAATTGCTTAGTGAAGAACCATTGACGATATCTCCATGACTGCTCAGTTAATAGTGAAGAAACATCGACGATATCTCCATGACTGCTCAGTTAATAGTGAAGAAACATCGACGATATCTCCATGACCGCTCAGTTAATCAGGAACAATAGGCTCACAAAAGAGAAAGTGTAACGACCAAATTAAGAACATATGAACAAGTATGGTATAGCTTTGACTTGGGGTCTAGTCAACAGATTATGTTGGCAAATTTTGTAGGCGTGGTTGGCACGACTGAAGGCCATGCTAACCTTTTATTTATTTTTGTGTTTCTTGACATTAAGCTTCTTGGTAATTCTGATTATATTTCCTTGGGTTTAAGTGGCTGGATTATTTCCTCAATTTCTAAAATTTACCAGACATGGGCCATGCTCGCCCAGGATCTTATTTTGGTCATATTTTACTTTTAGTTCCTCTTTGTTGGATTATGGGAGTTCTAGCACGAAATGTCAAAGAGGCTTATGTTTGTAAGCCAGTGTGAAGAAAATACATGCCAGTTAACAAGGCAGGATTTGATTTGCAAAAGAATTTAAAATCATACTCTCCTGCAAATCAAAATTCTGCTATGTTCACGGTGTGGAGGGTATGTCCTCTACGTTGCCTTGCAAATATAATTTTTTAGCATAAGAACTAACACCCTAAACATTAAAAAAGGTGCTCACAATTTCAGAGCAGTACACAGACTAGAGTTGTTGTTCTCGTTCTTACTTATTTCAAAGCCCAAACTATACCCTCTCATGCATCAAAAAATAATGTCAAACCAGCAAATTCTCCCAACCTTTCCCCCAATAAAATCTAACCTAGATATCCAAACATTACTACTAAAGTAGACAATTCCAACAAGCTCAAAGCTTTCTTTTTTTGAAAACCAAAGTTCAATACCTTTTCAATTTGTAAATATATATACTCACTTTTCCCGTGTTTAAAATTTATAGCAACAATATCTTCCAATGTTATTGGCCACCATACAACAGTTTGTCAGAACCTTAATAAATAACTAGTGTTGTCCAACACCAGTCAGATTCTGCAGCGGATTTTAAGAAAAAAAACTCATGGAATTAAAACCAATGTGACAAGGCGACGGATCCAGCTAAAGTAGTCATTCTTGTTCTCAATTCAATCTATTAGTAGCCTAGATCAACCATATATTAAAACATAATACTCCAAGCCCTTACGTTTGTTTGTGATGGTTATATAATCATGCTTATAATAAACTATTTTTCTTTTTCCTTCTCACATTTAGAAAGAGGTTGAAAGATATAGCTTACATGGTCCCAGCAACTCGGGTGCTGATGTGTGTTATCTTATCATCGTATAGCTTTGCCAATCCAAAATCTGAAATCTTGGGGCAAAGTTCTGCATCAAGCAAGATATTACTAGCCTTGACATCTCGATGTACGATTCTCGGCCTTGAATCCTCATGAAGATAAGCTAGGCCTCTTGCAGTTCCTATGCATATGCTGAACCGGGTAGGCCAATCAAGAATCAGGTCATTTTTTCCTGTATAAATAGTGGTTACCATCTTATAAAACTTAGACAGTTGCAAAGTAGTGGTTAATATTCATAACCACGAGTAATTTGGGGCAAAAAAAAATGTGTTAGCTACAATTTTCACCCACTAACTACCACTTATCATACACTTTGCATCCTAAACTACAAAGGTTTGAATTTGCACCCTAAATTACCAATAGTTTTCACTTTCTACCTTCTTTACAAATCTATCTGTTAAGATTGTGTTACCTTGCCAAACAAATTTAATTATTCACAGTTAGTGAGTAATGTGGATTGGCACAATCTTAATGGTCATATATTTGAATGGAAGATACAAAGTGAAACCTATTTAATAGTTTATGGTGCAACTATTTGTAGTTTAGGGTGCAAAATATATAATGGGTGGTATTTTATGGGGTGAAAAGTGCAATTTCCCAAAAATTTATTGTTAATTAATTTCATCTGTGTATAATAAAAATCACTATACTTATCGTAGAGTCGGACTGCTTCAGATCACATGGAAATACTCCAGAATGTATAAAAAATGCCTAATAGTTTTAAAAATTTTGAATACCCTACAATGAAGGCTTATTCATCTTCAAATGGTTCAATAATTTAATGAGATAACAATAAGACAATCAACACAAAGCAATGAAATAAGTACATATGATTAAAACTTTTGCCTGCATCCACGTTCAAAGCAAGAAATTTCACAATGAATTGATCGAGGTTACAACATAACTCTCAAGAATTTCAATCATTAAACTCTAGATGATTCTGTGTTTCTCTCCAGGTTTCTCAAGAAACACTACATCCGTTTCTTGAAATAAACCAAAAACTTGACCTGAATGAATTGAATCAAGCTGTATAAAGTTCGGCAAGGCAAGAGCTTCATGACCCCACTAGTTATGAGGTGTATACATGACAAACGGGATTCAATGCAAATGTTAGAACACAGTACGCTTCCAGCCATAGTATTGAATGATAGGAGGGTGACAAGATCTGAATATATGAATTTGTGTTGTCTTTTCCCACAAAACAAACTAGAAGGAGAAAGTTTGTATGTTAACAATTCAATGAAAGTAAAATACTTCTCCTTTATTGTGTATAGAAACCAATTTTAAGTGGCTTGTTCTTTTAAAAATGTTGAAGACAGGTTCCCCTGAACTTTTCCAGGTGTTTATGGGCAAGATAGCGATAGAGTTCGTGGGAGGAGCTTACTAATATTTGTAGTTTTTAGTTCAACGTAACTACTGCAAAGATGGGATTTCAATCTCACTTGGTTTCTAAGTGAAAAATAGGGTGAAGCTCATGATTGTTTTGCCACGGTGGATTTCTAGTACTTCATTTTCGAGAAGGATATCATGCACAACGGAGGGGAGGCCCTTTCATGTGGTCTCTTAGCTGGGACACTTCTTGTTGGTTTGGAATTTGATAGATTCCTTGTACAGACAGATTGGGAAGTGCACTTTCCTGATCTATATAAAAGGTTATCCCAACTTTGCTTGGAACATTTTCCTGTTTTATTGACTGAGAAGGCATTCAAGAGGTAACAGGTATTTCAAATCCGAGAATCTATAACATAAATGATTTTCAAAGCAACAGCTTTGCTCCTATTCAGTCATGTTTCCATTCAAGTGTTAAATGACTATAATTTAATATAGTTTGAAAGATCGTGGAACTTTATTGGTTAGGAAACTTTGTTTGGTTAGGAACACTTAGTTTTCTTTCATTTGTTACATTTCGTCTTCTTTACTTTATATGTGATTTTCGAAGCAATAGTTTTCTTCTTGTTGGGCCATGTCATCCATTTTTTGTGTTAAATGATCTTAAATTTATTATAATTTGCAAGATCATGTAATTTTAAAAGTCAAGAAGAACGTGTAGTCTTTCATCTATAACACTTGTCTTCTTTTCTCTATACATAATTCATTGCAATTAGTAATCTAAAAGAGCTAGTCAAACAACTTCACAATCAAGTTTTAAACAAAATTTAAAATAAAATAGAACTAAAGACTAAACAATTTCTCCCATAGAACATGCAGCTGCACAACTGGTTGTGGTTAAAAGTAGAAGATTTTGGTGATAGCATTAGACAGTGGTGGTTATCCTACCATTTCCAAAGAACTATAAGCTTTATCTTAGCTCACAAACTAAATGCTTTAAAGAATGTCCTAAGGGCTTGGAATGAGCAAGTCTTTGGTAAAATATAGCACTGGAGGAGTTACAAGGTCAGATTGGTATGGAAGAAGAGAGGGCGCCATATGAAGAAGATGAGCTAAGAAAAACCTGGCAATCATTGATCTAGAAAAGGTCATCAAAATGGAGGAGTGGTCTTGGAGGTAAAAACCAAGGGCACTATGATTAAAAGAGGGAAATAGGTGTACAAAGTTGTTCCATCAAGCAGCTAACTGAGATTAGAAATAACTATTGAGATTTGAAAGGGGAACAACATTATTGAGATGCTTTTGGTAGATGGCTCAATCTCCTCTGATCGAAATGAGATTAGAAATCATATTGTGAACAATGCTATTGAGATGCTTTGGGTTGATGGCTCAGATTCCATTAGCGGTTTGCTTGGACGAGCTTGATGGATTAGCACTTGAGTCCATATATGAAGCGATGGTCACATTGGTTGAGAGACCAATTGAAGAGAGTTAGGTTCTCAATGTGGTAAAAAGTATGATTAGTGATAAATCACCAAGACCAGGTGGTTTTGCAATGGTTTTCTTTAAGCTTGCTAGGATGTGATCAAACAGTATATGGGTATTCCGGGATTTTCATTGTGATAAATTGGTGTTGTATGTGCAGAAAGAGCAGGAAATTTGTAGGCCGCCTTTTTTTTTTTTATCAATAAACAAAATCTTATTGATCATAAGAATAGGGAAGAGCCCAAGTATAAGAGACATAAGAATAGGCAACCTTTCACACCATTGAGATTGCTAGTACCTTGAAGAATGTCGTTTTCGGTCAAGTTGGATTGGCATGGGTTATGCCTAGAAGGATAGTAGGGCCCTTTTTTATATGGCAGCCCACACATTGAAACAATGTGGAAAATTGTATCTGATCATATAGTGAGATGTATTTTTGAGGAAAAGAAATGATAGAGATTTTGAGGATCACAAGCGGACAATATATGAGCTTAAAACTTTCTTTTCCAATTTTTTTTTTTTCCTTTGGGAAACCTCTATAAATTTTAATGGGTTGAGTTTTCATGATTTTCATGTCTAACTTTCTATTTCTAGTCAGATGTTCCTCTTGTACAATTTTTTCTTTTGTGTTTTATTCAAAAAATTTAGAATTCTGTTTCTATGGTAAAAAAAAAAAACATGAGATGATTATTTAGTTCATACCAAAGAGTGCTTGATCAAGACTTTTGTTCTCAAGATATTCATAAACGAGGAGACGCTTTTCTCCTTCGATGCAGCATCCGTACAGTTTCACAAGATTGCGATGTTGTACAGCAGATATGGTAGCAATCTCAGCAATAAACTGACTCCTCCCCTGGCGAGACGCAACTGAAAGTTGCTTCACGGCCACTACCCTCCCATCAGAAAGCATACCCTATAATGTACCACAGTTAGCAAAAGAAAAAAAAGCCCTCCTTTGGTGAAGAAAAGTTAGAATCACTTATTTATTTTTAATATCGAATCATCATTGTGTATTAAAGTGATATGTAGTATTAAGAAAGTTGACCTTGTAAACAGGTCCAAATCCTCCCTCTCCTAACTTATTAGAAGGTATAAATTCTTCTGTGGCGGATCTGAGCTCAGCATAACTAAAAGTATTTGGTCTAGGACCAATACCAAGAAGCTCTGCAAAGTCAAGCAAGGATAGAGTAAGATACAAATTCTAGTATAAGACACAAAAAATAATATTTTTAGCACCCAAGAAGATTCAAAGACCAATATGTGGTTCACTTTAGCTTAATATTTAAAGAAATTACATATATTGACTGGTACTTTTAGGAGATATCGGTGCCAATGCCATTATGAGGTTTTGTTGAAATAATAATTTCATACTTACCAAAACAACAAAGGATTTGTTGAAATAACTGTTTTTGATCGGTAAATAAGAATTTTATTAATGAGAAATAATAGGCAAAGCCCAAGTACACGGGACAGGCTTTGTTGAAAGAACTACCATGTGCTTACCTTCCTCATCATTGCGGTCTGATTTTCTTTTCATAAAACAAACTGCAACTATCAGTATTGAGCTAAGAACTCCTACTGAGACTGAAATACCAACAACCAACCCTGTCCTGTTCTTCCCTTCTGAAGTACTTGGTGGAATCCCACTTACAGTAGGCTGGAAATCTGAGCAATAGAAGCCAATCAACAGTAGCAGTCAAAGGTAGAGATGAACATTATGCCATTTGAAATTGAATAGAGACCTGTAGATTATTACAAATGGTACCTGAAACAGCGCGGAGGGCTGAAATCATTGGGCCATAGTAACCTTGCACTGGTACGCAGCAGGTCCCTTTACCAGCCCAAAACAAATGAACTTCAAGGTAGTTCTCCGAGACAGTAGCATTGAAAACCTTTTCAAGCGCTCTTTCAACACCACCTGCCTCCTTTGATATGTCAAAGTCTTTCTGTTGGAGACTCCCCTAAAAAAGCAAGAGAGAGGGCATGGTGATATATTCTATCTGAAAAATAATGCATTGAAGGTTTAGCATGTAGAAACATTTTAGTGGTTCTACTTCAATGAGGGATAGTTTAGAGTTTTGCTTTATACAGTTCTTACCTGAATATAGATATCAAATACTCTCCTCCCTAGACTCTTCCAAGTTTGTGAGCTTCGATCTGTAAAAGCTGTTTCTGCAAATAGCATGCTTACAGTATAAGGTCCATTCTCAAGACCCAGGCCATAGTACCTAAGTGATCCAGGGGATATTCTTGATCTCTGGAAAAGCTCTGGCATATTCGTCCCAGTTACTTGTGCGAAGGTAGTTTGTACATAAGATGGTTCACTGCGGTCAGAGAACAACCCCACATTGCTCACTGCAAATTTTTCAAAACTGGTTACATAGAACGAAGCTGCACCAAGAGATGCATTTTCAGCCTCATACACTGTACCATCAGCAGTTCTCATTGTTGTGCCACCACATTTGATTGAGAAGTTTGCATCTGTAAGATTCAAAATGAAAGCATTTGTTTTGATGTATACATAGGTAAACCAAGGGGGGGGTTGACCCTCTAAGAACCGGATATAAGAAATCATTTCATTGACTGGGATACTCTTTTAAGATTAAAATAAATAATAAAAAACCTCAAGTTCATGGTGAAGCCGAGATGATTGAAAATAATTCAAAGTGGTTCCAGTAAAGGTTGTCTCTAGAGAAGGAACTACATTTATCGGACTCAAGTTGGAAGTTGAAGGAAAGCAATAACATATAGGCAAAACACTTAACACTACTCTCTCAACCACGTGCTCCTCACTTCATTGTACATCTTCAGGCAGCAATGAGTATGTGGAATCGTGGATAAATGTGTAATTTGAATCCTTCCCATGTTCTTCTGAAGTTCCTTCATACCGCTTTTGCATTTTTTCATCCAAGCCCAATTTGATTATATACATGATATATATGGTACAACTAGAAGAGAAAAAAAAAAGGGTACAATATAAATTCTTACTTTTTCCATGAGTTGGAGAAATTACCAAACAAAACAAGAAATCAGAGAACCAAAAAACTTACAACGTGGAGAATTCCTATAGCACGGAAAGTTCTTCTGAAGACAATCCAACCCTGGCAAAGTACTGCAAGCACAGAAAATGATAGATGCTCAATCTAGACAGAAATTTTATCATCTGCAGAAGTAAAAAATGGCAGCTAATTTGGGCTGGTAGGGTTCTTTTTCTTAAAAGCAGTTTTTGTACATGTCTTTAAAAACTATTTTCAGATGTTGAAGACAGCCTATTCTCTTAGAATATCGACGCAATGTGTTCTATATTCTTTTCTTGTTTTGGAATTAGGATTACTGGAATAAGTATGATGTGTTTCTGAATCAGTGTGGAAATGTGCGTTACCATACATGAGGTGTATTATAAACCCAGGCCTTCTAAACTTTCTTCTTGTTTTCTAAACACACAGAAGAAAGGCTTGCTCCTATTGTTTCTTTCTTTCTTTTTTTCTCATTCCTATATTCAATAATGGGTTTATAATGAATGAATAAGAGATACCATAATTCAATTACTCACCTTTTGTTTGAGCTATCAAACGTGAAATTGTTGGCCACCAAGTTCCTGTATAATTCCTTGAAAAGAACCTTATTATGTTTTTGTCTTCATGTACCACCCAAACCCAATGGGCGTGCACACACACACAGAATCACCGCAGGGATTCAAGCATTCAAAACAAGCGGAATGTTTAAAATAACTATCTGGAAACCCAATGATAGGCAGACAAGCAAGAGATTCTTTAATATTTGTATAATTGGTTAATTAAAATATGTAGTTGATTCTTTACATTTTTTCAAGAAAGATTATGCAAGTCATGTTTGAGAAAAGATAGAAAAGAAGCTCTATATGAGCACCAGAATATCTAATGTTTCAAAGCAAAATGTTAGAGCCAGCAAAATTTGAGTGAGAAAAGATGTATAAGAATATAAGAGACATACAGTTGTAAACCAGAGGTAGTTACCCAACTCGGAAAGCTTCCTGATATATCATTGTAAGATAAATCTCTGCATCCAAAATAATATTAACAGGAATGAATAAGTAATGCACAAAAAATTCACACTTGCAAAGAAATTAGAAAAGCAATTAGATTGATTACATGCTATCACATGGAAGATGTCCTCCTTCCACGCATTTATTAAGGAGATATTCAATAGGTCATACAGGAAACTTAGCATGAGACGGATCTACTTATCCAAATAAACAAAGGGATGGATTTATCCAAACTTAGCATGAGAATGCTTATGAGCGTCCGGTCACAGCAAACTAAAAGATTCTACATAGTTTTTGAACAGATTTTCCTTCCTGTGAAAAATATTTTTAAAACAGCCACATCATCATGGTTCATACTGCAATATTGGAGAAAGAAAAGCATGCCTAGGACACTCATCATATTACAAGGATATTTAAATTGAAGACGAGATGGAAACACATTGATTGCCAATGAAATTCCCCAATAATGATCTCTCTGGACCTATTGTAGGCATGAAACCGATCAGAAATGTAACAATGGAATCTCCAGCATTTTTATAGTAATCATTGATAATCGAATAGAAATCAATGCCACAGTTTTTTTCTTTTATTTCTTGCTTTTTATTGTATCAAAAGCAATTGAGTCACTGAGCCTGACTGCCTCTCTCTCTCTCTCTCTCTCTCTCTCTCTTCCTTCCCCCCCTTCTCTTCAGCTCTAATACACCAGTTATGACTTAGACCAATGCCCCATGCTCTAGGTAACTGACCCCACCCCTGACAAGTCTCTTTCTCCCCCCAGCAGTCTCTCTCTCCCTCTCTCTCTCTCTCTCTCTCTCTCTCACACACACACACACACACGCATGCACACACACATTTCTCTCCCTTCTATATATATATGTCTCCATCCTTCACTTAAACACAATCATACACCACTTTCCCTTGTGCCAAATGGCAACCCACACAAGTACCAGCTGCCTCATACCCAGCTGTCATCAGAAGACGCAGAACTAACAGTTTTGGGAAAACCTCCAACAGAACTGCAAACAATGTCCCACTCCTTTCTCCAGGTTGCTCAGCAGCACCACCTAGACCCCAAAATGCAATCTGGATCATCTATAGATCAACCCGCAGATGAGTTGGTCAGGAATGTCGTATAAACCACAGATATGATCTAAACCAGACTAACTCTGATCTTGGCGTTTCTCAATGAATTGAACCATATCAGGTACGAAGGCCAAAGTTTTCAGACTAAGGGAATGTTTGGTAATCATTCTCATCCTATCCCATCTCATTTCATCTCATCTCATCCCATCTTATTTCTTCTTAAATATCACTCAAACGCAAATACTTTCAAACTAATCATTATAACTTTTCCAAACTTCCAAACTTCCAAACAATTCAACTTTTTCAAATCCCAAAACAAAAATAATATTAAAAAACTGCATTCTAACAATATTTTAGTTTTATGATATTTTTTATTCAAATTTTTCTCTCTCCTTTCCCAAAATCCATAACCCAAAATATCTCGCTACTATTCACAAATCATCTTACTACTATTCACAAAATTCTTGTCTCATCTTATTCTCCAATCATCCCCTAATTGAGCTAATTTTAGCTTCATTTTAGTTATATTGAGGTGTATAGAAGGAATATTAAAGTTAAAAAGTTTCAATTATGCATAATTCTGGGAACTTATTGGTCCAATCATGTTTTCTACAAATTTATTGTGCAACTACAAGAAAACATCTAAAAATATAAGCTTGAGTTCTCAATTAAATTTGGTTGTGATTGGATTGAGAATAGTCGAGAATTAAGTTTTCAGCTTGCACATAACGTAGCGTTTACGAGATCACAGATTACATTGTAAATTACTATGAGAATGTGCTCTCAGTACAATTTTCTTGGAAATTGATATTAGATGGGCTTGCTCTTGATGTCCTTGATTCACAGGAAATGGAACAACTCGAAAGGCTATTTGAAAAGTTAGAGGTTAGGCAAGTATTAAAACACATGGTGGGTGACAAAGCTCCAGATCTGGACGGCTTCTCTATGGCTTTTTTTTTTTCAAACATGCTGGGAAGTGCTTAAAGAAGACATCATGGGGGTCTTCCATGAGTTTCATGAAAATGGAAGGTTTGAAAAAAGCCTAGATGCGACTTTCATAGTGCTCATACCAAAAGAGTCTGCGTTGTAGAGGTAAAAGATTATCGTCCCAATAACTTGGTGAGTGGGTTGTACAAAATTCTCTCCAAAATATTGGCGAATAGGCTGAGCAAGTGTTGGAGAAGTTAATCTCGAAGCCTCAGAAAGCCTTTGTCAAAGGTAGGCAAATCCTTGACTCGGTGCTTATTGCCAATGAATGTTTGGATAGTAGACTCAAGTCAAGAGAGCCGGGGCTTTTGTGCAAGTTGGATATGGAAAACACCTATGATCATGTCAACTGAAGATTCTTACTTTACATACGGGTGGGCAGCAGGGGGCCCGCCCAACCCTACCCCACCCCCACATGGGCGGTGCGGGGGAAGGGGCCCCCGCCCGGCATGGAATGCCCCTAGCAGGGGCAAGGGGTGGGCCAACCCCAGCCGCCCCACCCCCTGCTCAGCACCCCTCCCCTATTTAATATAAAAAAATTATAATTTTTAATATTTATATAAATAATTTATATAAATATATTGTATATAAATATATACAATATGTTAAAAACTTGAAGTTGAATTCAAGTTAATGGATTACCTTGGCCTCCTAGGCCAACCATTATATAGGAAGTCAAGACAATACAATAGTCATACTTAAGCAATGTAGGACTAACTGTTAAGTCCCACATTGTGAGATTGCCATGACTTTGTGGAACAAAGTACTTGCTCGGTGGGGACTAGCTTGGGTGATTTCGAGAAGGGTAAGCAACCTCCTAGCTTCTTGGAGAGGCATTCAAGGCAACTCTCCAATTGCATCAATATCGAAGATGGTCCCAATATGCCTATGATGGTGCATTTGGAGGAGGACTGAATGATGTTTTGAAGATCAAGAGTGGTCAATGGATGAGCTTAGAAACTTATTTTTCAATACTTTACTTCATTGGTCGAGTGTAATTGATTTTCATGGCATGACCTTTCATGAATGCCATGTATCACTAAACTAGCACGCTTAGGCGTTGCTCTTGTATATGTCTCATATACTTGGGCTCTTGCCTACCATTTTGATCAATTAAAATTAGTTTACCAATAAAAAAAAATAATGTAGCGTTTACAAAATAGGGCCAGTTGCTGTATCTTCAAATTCATATCACAGATATGCTCGATCTGAGATATTTTTTTTTTATAAGTTAAAAGATTTTATTAAACACAATGTAATAGGCGAAGCCCAAGTACACAGGAAGTATACAAAAGAAACACCTAGTTACATTCTAATAGCTAGAAAAGCGATGACAAGAACTCGATTACAGCCCCTCCCTTGAGTACAATAGCAGAGAACCAGCTAAGCATAGTGCTTATAAAAAACTTCCAAAATTCATCTATATTGCGTTCTCTATCATTAAAGCACCTCTCGCTTCTTTCCAACCAAATACACCACATAATACACAGAGGCAACATTTTCCATGCAGCTGCCACTTGGGGACAAGTATGCATTTGAAAGTTAGCCCAGCTTGCTAGAAAATTGACCACTGATTTTGGCATAACCCAGCTCAGCCCAACCCTTCCAAACACTCCATCCCATAGCACTTTAGCCATTTCACAATGAAGGAGTAAATGGTTTACTGATTCCGCTTCTTTCCTACACATAAAGCACCAATCCAAGACAATCATTCCGCGCTTCCTCAAGTTATCTATAGTCTGAATGTTCCCTAATGCTGCTGTCCATACAAAAAAAGCCACCCTAGTCGGAACATGAGCCTTCCAAATCCTCTTCCAAGGAAAGCCAATCTAGTGCTGATTTAATATCACCTTATAATATGACCGAACTGTAAACTTTTTAGAGGCTATTTGTCTCCAGCATAGTTGGTCCCTGCCCTGTCTTCTTATCTCCACTGAATACAACAATCTGAAAAAATCAGTAACCTCCTCTACTTCCCAATCCTGGGCAGATCTGGAGAAACTAACGTCCCAAAGTACCACTCCATTGGAAAAACCCATCAACTCTGAAACTGAAGCTTGCTTATGAGTGGCCAATCTGAAAACAACCCGATAGGCTCTAGACAATTCAGTATCCCCACACCAAACATCAGACCAGAATCTGATTTTTGAACCATCACCAACCGAAAAGTTAACTTGTTTCAAGAAACAGCCCCAACATTTCCTAATAAACTTCCATAGACTCACTCCAACCCCTACCCTCCTTGGTGCACCAGCCTCCCCAATCACTACCATACTTTCGATCGATCACCCCTCTCCACAATGCTTCCTCTTCCCCATGATATCTCCATAGCCACTTCCCCAACAATACCTTGTTAAAACTACATAAGCTATGAATACCCAAACCTCCATCGACAATCGGACAACAAACTTTTTTCCAACTCACTAAGGGAATTTTAGTCTCCTCTCCCATGCCTCCCCACAAAAATTTTCTATACAATTTTCAATACGATTGGCCACGCCAACTAGTAAAGGGAATAAAGAAAGGAAGTAGGTAGGAATATTAGAGAGAGTACTCTTTATAAGAGTAATCCTACCCCCTTTAGATAAATAAGTCATTTTCCATGCTGCCAACTTCCTCTCTATCTTCTCTACCACCCTATCCCAAATGTGTTTGGCCTTAAAAGATGCCCCTAACGGTAGTCCCAAATATTTTATGGGCAGAAGAGCAACTTTGCACCCCATAAATGCTGTCAGTTGATGAATGTTATGTACTTCTCCCACCAGTACCAACTCCGATTTACTTAAATTCACTTTTAATCCGGAAATGGCTTGAAAACACAGCAGGACAGCCCTCAAACCTTGAATTTGTTCCCCCACAGCCTCACAAAAAACAAAGGTATCGTCAGCGAAAAGCAAATGAGATATTGTAGTAAAGCCATTGGAGTTAGATACCACTGAAAAACCCGAAATAAATCCTGCTCTTACCATTGCCTCCACCATACAACTCAAAATAGGAAGGGAGATAAAGGATCCCCCTGCCTCAACCCTCTTGAACTCGAAAAATACCCACAGGGCTGTCCGTTAACAAGCACAGAAAAGCGGATAGTTGAAATACAGTGGCTTATCCAGCCACACCACTTGTCTCCAAAACCACATCTTCTAAGCATGTACAAAAGAAAATTCTAGTTTACATGATCGTAAGCTTTTTCCATGTCCAACTTACAAAGGACCCCCAGTAATCCTTCCCGCATGCGACTATCTACACATTCGTTTGCAATCAGCACTGAGTCTATGATTTGTCGTCCTCTAACAAAGGCATTTTGGGATTTAGAAATGATCTTCTCCATCACTTTGCTCATTCTATTTGCTAACACCTTTGAAATGATCTTATAAACGCTGCTTACTAAACTGATTGGGCGAAACTCCTTCAACTCCGAAGCACCCGCATGTTTTGGAATCAAGGCAATAAAAGTGGCATTTAAAGACTTTTCAAACTTTTGAAACTCATAAAATTCAAGAAACACCTTCATCACATCCTCCCTCACAAACTCCAAACAATCTTGGAAGAATGCCATAGAAAACCCATCCGGACTAGGAGCTTTGTCTCTCCTCATTCCACAAACCACCCGATGCACCTCCAACTCTTCGAAGGGCCTCTCAAGCCAGCTTGCTGAAACTTCATCCACCGCTGCAAAATTCAAACCATCAATCTTAGGTCTCCAATCTTCCGTCTCACTTAGGATAGAGCTTAAAAACTGTACAGCGTGCTCTTGAATCTCAGCAGGGGTGGATAACAGATTATTTCCAGTTCTTAACATCTCAATAGCATTGTTACAGCGATGAGAATTAGCCATTTTATGAAAGAAGCTAGTGCACTTATCTCTCTCTTTAAGCCAAAGAACTCTCGACTTTTGCCTCCATGATATCTCTTCCCTCAAAAGAACCCTCTCAAGTTCTATTTTTACTTCATTCTTCCTAGACAAACTCCCCTCACTATCCCCATCAGCTTCCAAGGATTGAAGCTCATCCCAAAGGGCTTTTTTCTGCTGCTCAACATTCCGATACACCTCCTTATTCCAAATCTTCAAATCAGTTTTTAAAGTTTTGAGTTTACTAGTCAACACAAAACTAGGAGTCCCCAACTGATACGACAGCCACCAACTTTTTACCTTATCAACAAAGCCCTCCACTTCCAGCCACATATTCTCAAACTTAAAGTACCGTTTGCCCTCATGAATACCCCCACAACTTCGGATAGTGAGCTTCCCCTGACGATGATACTAAAAATATGTCCAATCTTGAACTGCCTCTAGAATTGGACCACGTATACTCACCCCCCACCAACGGCAAATCCAATAGTTCCAAATCAAAGATCAGCTATGAGAGAGCCTCCATAGCTATGGTCATCGAAGATAGACCCTCCCGCTCACTTGGGAAGCGAACAATATTGAAATCCCCACATATACACCAAGGTAAATCCCACAGAGATTTATATTATTAAAACTAAGGTTTAAGTGTAAACTATAATTGATATCACTGGTTTTCACCTTTTGCAATTGAGTGTGCAAGCTGTCAATTGGGGGCTGAGTAGCATGACCCTTTAATTATTGTTAGTCTTGATAGATCTATGCATTCCTTGTAAGTCCCTTTTGAGTTCATTTAAGACACATGAAGAAAATCTTGGATCCTCTTGCAAGTTGCTAATTACGTAAGTAGCTAGCAAATGGATTTTAACAAATGTAGATATTTGTGGCATGGAAGGCATCTCTATCTTTGTTTAATTTTTGAAATTTCCATAGAAACTAAGTTCTTTTTGTTTTAGTGCATAATGTATGAAGAAAATTCATGAAACCAATCTTACTTTAAGAAGCTTTACTCCACATTGTTGCAACAACTCAAATTGGGTTCTCACCTTGCAAAAGAAATTTACAATTGTTCTTTTGATAATTCACATATTATTTCATGTTTTCTAAATAGTTCCTATCACGAGTCTTGCGTTGCCACTAATTCTATGATTAATGTTACTTGCAATTGAAGCTTTATACTTGGCAGTTGTCTAATTGTGGATGAAAAATAAAAAAACTAATTTGAGAGATACTACTTGTATGTTAGTTATCTGTCTTTTGGTGACTTACATTTCTACTGTATTTCAAGGTTTATCGGGCAGGAGAAATTTTTTATGCACTTCCTTATTTTTGTTGGTAGTGTTTTTGAGTTATAAACTCTAGGGGCATTATAATCCAAATTTTCTGTTAAGTAACAAATCTTGGAGAGCATTTTAGTGGTTGGAGTAAATTACACTTGACTTTTCTAGTACATTCTTTGGGGATACATTATTTTGATAGCCTGATGTTCTTGAAAATAAATATAGAGCTATAACTAATATTTTAAAATAGAACAACGGGATAAATACTACATTATGTTACTGGAATAAAGTTATGTGAAATATATTTCGGATAGATTTCTAACAAGCAAGGTTTTAGCATGCACCATGCCCATTGGGGTTTTGTGCCTGACAGCAGTAAACCACTTCTACGACATTAAGACTCACATATTCTGAAGCTTTTCACTTTTTTGGCTAGGAAGCGTTCCAGAAAGACTATTGTTTCCAAGAAACCTGGCCATTGCAATATGGTGGAAGAAAAGGCAAAAAATCAGGAAGCGAGAAAAGGGTCATACCAAAAAAATCAATTATAACTGTATGAGTAAATATCTTAAAGCAAGGGAAGAAAGAGCTCGTATGGTTTTTACAAGTATGTAAGAGAACTCATATTGAACAAAGCACTGGGTATTTGGCCTGTTAAGTTGTTGAAACTCAAATCCCTGCATTTTAAAGAGACAAATTAATGAAAGCTAACTCCAATAATTTTATTTTATTTTATCAGTGACTCCAATAATGAAACTGACATTTAATCAGAAACTCAGGAGCTTACAATATTTGTAGACTTGGGTATTCTCCAATATTAGAAGGAATAATTCCACTGATCAGGGCATTCCTCAGAACTCTTAGGTGCCAAAAAAGAAAATGGAGTAGCTAATGGTTAATACAATAAGACTAAATGCATATATTTGTAGTGTGCGGAGTAGCATGCTCACTTACAAATCAGTTAAGTTCTTCAAGCTAGTTATGAAATCAAGGGAAGAGCTCACATTGTATAAATCACTGATCCGTCTGGACAATTATACCCAAACATTACCGAAGTTAGTCTTTTCTTCCCTTGTTAAAGTGGGAAGTGAGAGAGAGACAGAGACAGAGAGACAGAGAGCCTGAATCAGCAACAAATATTTACTCACAGAGAGCTCAGTGAGATCAACATAGAAAAACTAGATGGTATTGGACCTTCAAAGGAGTTCCCTCGAAATCTCCTACAGAAACAATTGGATGACTTGTCAACAAGACCAATATCTATCACAGAAATACAGGTTACTTTCATAATATATGAACTAAAAGATGAAATAAAAGATCCTTTTTTATTGCTTACAATTTCTGAAGTCTTGTCCAATTACCAATAAATTCAGGTATTTTTCCACTCAAAGGAGTGTCAGATGCTGTCCTGAAATTCAGAAAGCTCACTAATAGTAAGGCAACCACGAGATGGTATAGGGAGGAGGGGGGACAGCTTAAAACATATAGAGCGAGAGTAGCAGTCCTGCTTACAGAACTTCCATGTTTTGAAGCTTAGCAAATGTTGAGGGAAATTCACCACCCAACCCACAACTGTTTAGATAACTGTAATACCAAACAATGTATACACTATCATCATCCGAAATGTGGAAACATGCAAAACATGCATTTATTTGAAGAAAAAAATTAAAAAGAGTAAATGTTGGAACTTACATTTGCTTCAGTTTGACCAAATTACCAAGTTCTGGAGGGAGAGTTCCTGAGAAATTGTTATTAGCAATAGACCTGCATACATATATACAAAGAGTTATTGGAATGAATAAGAGAAACGAAGTAAATTTCTTATATCGTTATTTCAAGTATAATTAATTTCTAAGTTATTAAAGCATGATGCCCTGCCATTAGAAAAGTTATAGCAATGCTCTCGTACATATGATGTTTCTTAATTTTACCGTGGAAAATTGAAAATCTACAAGTAGAATCATTAAATTCTTTGTTTTGTAAGATAATTGTTTTCATTGAATATTTTATAGTTTAATGCTTTCCGGTAATTATCATTCAAAGATCTGTGGAAGTTATCTGCATCAGCATTAATTCATTTTAGTCTAAATAAAGCATCAATTCATTAATTGTCCATGTATGTCCTAGAGTCGAGATTTGAATCACTTGAACCTTTCCGAAACCCATCACCATCCTATGTGGGCATGTCAAAAGGGAAGCAGAGTTAATAACCCCCAAACAGAATAAAAAAAAGTGAACCATCCTTTCAGGACTAGAAGCAACATGACTTAAAAGGCCATCAAGTAATTTATGTACATTTTGGGTGGTAGAAACATTTTCAAGTAAAGAGGTCTTTCCACTTCTTTTTTTCTCCCCTTGTGGTGAGTGAGTTTAATTTACAACTATTATAAAGCAACTGGTCACTTGAGCAAGACCTGGCTGGCAAACATCCCCCTATCCCCTACCCCCTTTCCCATCTCCCAGGAGCAAACATCATTCTAGCAGTATAAATGCTACTGCCAACAGCTCATTAGAGAAAGCAGTGAGCATCAAAGACGGCATGGAAAAGGAAAGTAAAGAAGCACCAAGGGATGCCATCAAGTAAGAGGAAGCATGCCTGAGCTAACACAAGGCAAGAGCAAAAGAAGTAGATGTCTCAAAGGCAAATTGAAAGCATTTTCAGACAGGCAACTAGTTACAAAGACCTAGAGGACCAAGGAAAGTCTAGTTCAATTTTTTATTTTTAGATGAGTAAGGAAAACCTAGTTTACTCCTAATAATAAACACGGCTTCTTCTGCTAGGATGAGTTTAAGCAACCAATGAAGTGGCAGGATAGGGTGGAGGATCCGTAGGTTTTAGTGAAACGGTTGGTCTCATCATGTTATTGCTGAAAAGCAATAAACTTGAAGACCTAAGCTTGATGAGTTATTTTGTGGTACGATTGATCAGTCTAGCGCTGCTTGGTTGGAGAGAATTTTTGAAGAGGATGAGGTGCTTAATGTGATAAGAGAGACGGAAAAAAAAAAAAAAAAAAAAAGCTCTGGGTCCAAATGGCTTTTCTATGACTTTTTTTTTCAGGCCTTTTGGGACATTGTTAGGGAGGATGTCAGGAAGGTCTTTCTTGAATTTCACTTGAGAAAAATCTTTACGCAACTTTTATAGCCCTTAGCAAATTGGATATGGAGAAGGCTTATGATCATATTAATTGAGATTTTTTGGTGTAATTACATAGAAGGTATGGTTTTGGGGAGAGTTGGTGCAAGTGGATTAAGCATTGTATTACCACTACTAAATTTTTGATTTTGGTGAACGGCACCCTTGTGAGTTTTTTAACAGCTCTCATGGTTTGAGACAAGGGGATCCTTTGTCTCCTTTCCTATTTGTTTTAATAATGGATGTCTTGAGTAGAATGTTGGAGACAGTGGTGGATCACTTGGATGGGCGTTTTCTTTCTGATTTTTCAGTGGGTGGATCTTCGAATGGCAGCGTAAATTTCTCATATCTCCTCTTTGCTGATGACCCTTTAATTTTTTGTGAGCCGGATCTTGAACAGATTCGTTCGTTGCTAGCCCTTTTGCTTTGTTTTGAAGTTGTTTCAGGCCTAAAGGTAATATGACAAAGTCTGAAATGGTACCTATTGCTTTCTTGCAAGGGGACTTGGCTAATATTTTGGATTGTAAGGTGTTGTCATTGCCCATGAAGTATCTTGGTCTCCCATTGGGGGCTCTTTATAATTCAAAGGCATTGTGGGATGGTGTTATTGAAAAAATAGAAAGGAGATTGGCAAGATGAAAAGGGATTTATGTCTAAAGGGGGAAGAATTATCTTAATTAAAAGCACTTTATCTAATCTTCCTACGTATTTTCTATCTTTATTTCCTTTGCTTGCTGGGGTGGCTAATAGAATGGAGAGGATCTTTCATGCTTTCTTGTGGGGTAGTATGGTGTGGGGGATGAGAATAAGTTCCATTTACTTAAGTGGGGTAGGATTTATACCACAATCTCTAGTGGAGGTTTAGGGGTTTGAAAGCTGAGAATTTTTAATAAGACACTCCTAGGGAAATGGTTATGGCGGTATCACCAAGAGGACACCCCTTGGAGGAATGTTGTTGATGCCAAATATGGGAGTATTTGGGGAGGGTGGTGTTCAAATGAAGTGAGAGGCGTACATGGCGTGGGAGTGTGGAAACTTTTTCGGAATGGATGGGGGGGTTTTATTAGCAATTTCAGATTTGTGGTGGGTGAGGGTTCTCAGATTAGATTTTGGCATGGTATTTGGTGTGGGGGCATAGCCCTAAAGAATGCTTTCCCTTCTCTTTTTAGTATTGCATTCGATCAGGCCGCTTTTGTGGTAGATTACATGGACAACTCCGTGGCTTTTTACAGTGGAATGATTAAAGTTGTACAGGACTGAGAGGTGGGGGACATCTCAGATTTTGACAGCATGTTATATGCCTTGAATATGGAGAGTGGTGGGGAGGATAGGTTGCTTTGGATTCATCATGGGAACAAGAAATTTTCGATCAAATCATTGTACAAGGTTATGTTGTATCAACCCCCTAACGATGTTCCTTGGAAGTGCATTTGGAGAAACAAAGTGCCTCTCAATGTTTCTTTTTTTTGTTGGTTGGCGTCTCTTCGAAAAATTCAGACTAGAGATAATTTTAGAAAGCCTGGTCTAATTATTTTGGATTGGTGTTTCATGTGTAAAAGAAATGGAGAGTTTGTGGATTATCTGCTCCATTGCGAACTGGCAAAGGTTCTTTGGGATGAGATTTTTAATAGGATTGGTATTGCCTTAGTGATGCCTAGGAGGGTGGTGGATCTAGTGGCTTGTTGGAGAGAAACTGGGTAATCGCCAAATTGCAGCCGTTTGGAAGATGGTTCCCCTATGTCTTATATGGTGTATTTGGAATGAGAGCAATGGCCGCTATTTACAAAATAGAGAACACTCGTTGGAAAGGATTAAAGATTTTTTCTTTAATACATTATTACTTTATGCATCAGCTATTGTATTAAGAGGGTCCTATTTTCATGATTTCTAATTTTCTATGTTGCTTTTTCTAGTTCTTAGCTTGTAATTAGATGTTTTCTCTTGTGTCCTCCCTATGTACTTGGACTATGCCTAATTACGTGGTTTAATAAATTTCATTTTACCTATAAAAAAAGATTCCATCCACGGCTCATTCAATAAAGAGAATGAGAGGGAGAAGATCAATGAAAAAAGAAAGACTAGCTAGTGAAGTTGGAGGGGTCTACAACAACCAAAACTTATCAGATGAAATTCCAATTGCAGCAGACTTGGACTAAGCCATTGCAGTGAAGAATTCAGGCCTAGGGAGCCCAACCATTTCATTTGAAAGGAGCGCTACAAAGCAGCCCATAAAGCGGTAAGCGAGTGAGGTAAGTGCATTGTAAAGAAGGGTTGAACCTTATGGAACTACTAGCAGCTGGAGGGCATGATAGGCCAAAAAGTCAGTCAAGGCAAGAAGATAGTGTAAGATAGATATAGGTGTTATTCATTGGATGGAATGAACTTCCTAAAACAAAAGGCTGTCTTGAAGATCAATATCGTAGAATGCTAAAAGTGTTCCACAATATTTGCTTAAGTGGGATAAGATTTGCACTCCTCTTTCATTGGGTGGTTTGTCAATAATGCCGTGTACCCTCTTGAGGTATTCCTTTCATTTAAATAGACAAATAATTCTAAGGTTACATAGATAGGATTTGGATAAAATCTCTAACTGACTAACTAACTAACTGACTAGCTGATTTTATCCAAATAAGTAATTTAAATACAAGAGTAATTTAAATACAAGATAACTAAAAGAAAACATATCCTATTTAGAGAACTGCAGAAAACATTTCCTTTGATACCCTCCCTCAAAGTGATGCTAGTGAGTCAACTAGCAGCAATTTGCTAACTAGGTATTGATGCCGTTGTCGAGTCAAAGCTTTGGTGAAGATATCAGCTACTTGATGTTCAGTTGGCACATGAGGGAGAATGATGGCTTTAGACTCATAGGCATCTCGAATATAGTGACAATCAACCTCGATGTGCTTCGTACGTTCATGAAAAACTGGATTAGCTACAATTTGAATGGCACTTGTATTATCACCATGAAGAGGCGTGGGATGTGTCTATGCGAACCCGAGTTCTGAAAGAATACCACGCAATCACATAATTTCTGAACATGCAGCCGACATTGCTCGATATTCAGTTTCTGTAGATGACTTAGATACACAATCTTGCTTCTTACACTTCCAAGAGATAAGAGAATTCCCAAGGAAGACACACCATCCAGTAGTAGAGCGTCGAGAGTCTGAACAACCAGCCCAATCTGCATCACTGTAGACAATCAAGTTAAGAGAAGAACCCTTGGGAAAAAACAATCCACGATTAGGAGTTCCAAGTAGATAGCGAATAATCCTACGAACAGCTACAAAATGTAGATGTCGGGGAGAATCCATGAATTTACTAACAGTGTGGACAGCATAAGAGATATCAGGGAGTGTGATGGTGAGATAAATCAAGCTGCCAACCAACTTACGATACAAGGTAGGATCCGAGAGGAGTTCGCCTTCATCTTTCCTATACTTAACATTTACCTCCTGAGGAGTATCAACCGGAGTAGTATCTTCCAATCCCCCTAACTGAATTAAGTCTTGAATATATTTGTGTTGATTGAGAAATAAACCATGTGGCTGAGACCTAACTTCCAACCCTAGGAAGTAGGTAAGATCCCCAAGATCTTTCATGTGAAACTTATTATGAAGATGTTGCTGAAGTTTTTGAATCAATGGCCCATCTGAGCCAGAGATGATAATATCATCTACATATACCAACAAAATTACTACTCCAGCATCACTCTTGTGTAAAAATAAGGAAGCATCGTACTTACTTTGCTTAAAGGAAAACTGTAGCAAAGTATTACGAAATTTTTCAAACCAAGCTCGAGGAGCTTGTTTAAGGCCATACAAGGACTTTTTTAATTTACACACATCTGTAGGGAAAGAAATAGGCATACTAGATGGGAGTTTCATATAGATATCTTCCTTTAGATCGCCATGCAAGAAAGCATTCTTGACATCCATCTGACGCAATTGCCAGGATTTAGAAGCAGCAAGGGCAAGTAGCAAGCGAACAGTAGTCATCTTGGCAACCGGAGCAAAGGTCTCATCATAATCTATGCCATACTCTTGGCGATTTCCCAAAGCAACCAATCTAGCTTTGTATCGTTCTAGTGAGCCATCTGAACGAAGCTTAACGGAGTATGCCCATTTACTACCAATGGGTTTGATTGAAGGAGGACATTGTACCACATCCCAAGTTTGATTATCCGCAAGTGCATCAAGTTCGGTTTGCATTGCTTGCTTCCAGCACTCATGTTCCATAGCCTACTTGTAAGAAGAAGGGATAGAAATGGAAGATAATGTAGCAGTCATAGAAGTAGGGGAAGAAAAACCATACCGATCGGGTGGGTGAGAGATACGGGTAGATTTCCTAAGAACTTGAGCAACAGGAGCTATGGTGGGTGTCGGATCAGGTGCCGGAGGACGACAATCTTGAGAAGTCATAGAAGACTCGGCCAAAGGAGTGTTATGACGTCGAGTGTAGACAAAACCAGGTTTAAACCGAGTCATGGAAGTAGGATTTGGTTTAGGTGAGGGCTCAAGCTCGTCATTAAGAATTGAAAAACTAGGTGAGATAGGATCCTCATGAGAGAGGAAAAATTTCTGATTTTCAAAAAACACAACATTCCTGGAAATTTGACTTCTACGTGCATTAGGATCATAGCAAAGGAATCCTTTTTGAGTTGAACTATATCCAAGAAAAGCACACTGAACAGATTGAGCAGTCAATTTATGTCTTTCATGTGGTGGAAGATGGGCAAAAGACACACAACCAAAGATATGCAAATCAGAAAGATTAGGTGTGTGACCAAATAGTATGGAATAGGGAGAAACATTATGTAAAACTGGTGTGGGCAATCTATTAATTAAATGGACAGTGGTAGCTAATGCTTCGCACCAAAAAGGAGATGAAACTGATGAATCAATAAGAAGAGCCCGAACCATATCAAGTAAATGTCGATTCTTATGCTCAGCTACCCCATTTTGTTGTGGTGTAGATGTGCAAGAGCGTTGAGAAAGAATTCCTTTTTCGTGAAAAAAATTCTGAAACTCATGAGACATATATTCTCCCCCAGAATCAGATCGTAAGACCTTGATAGTGGAAGCAAATTGGGTCTGAATGAGTGCGAAAAAACCTTTGAAAACGGAAAATACTTCACTCTTAGTACGAAGAAAATAGATCCAAGTGAATCTACTGTAATCGTCAATAAAAGTAACAAAATACTTGTAGTGAGGATGTGATATAACTGGAGATATACCCCAGACATCGCTATGAATTATATCGAACACCTGAGAGGCATGGGAACTAGATTGTGGAAATGGTAATACTTTGCTTTTGGCCAGTTTGCAAGTCGTACAATCAAAAGAACTCATTTCTATTGAAACTGAATTTTTATTGTCAATAGTACCAGATTTAAACAAAGTTTGAAGAACATGAGGATTTGGATGACCTAAACGACGATGCCAATCTTTAATACTCGTTTTGACAACATTACAAGAGATAAAAGAACTAGACTCAAGGAAAGCTGTACTAGGATTTATTGGAAATAGCCGACCCTCCTTAGGACCTCTCACGATCATCTTCCCGGACACTCGATCCTGTAAAACATAACCAGAAGATGATAAGGAAATATTACAATTATTTTCAACAAGCTGTCCAACTGAAAATAAACTGGAGGAGAGGTTAGGAGAAACCAAAACATTTCGAATGATACTAGATACATCACCTACGGCAGAAATTGGTAGTGAACTACCATTTGCCGTGTGTATTTTGAGAGGACCATCATAGGATCGAAGGTTATGTAAAGTAGTAGAATTATTAGTCATATGATTGGAGGCACCAGAATCTATTAACCAAGAATTAGGGGATGGATTAGGATTACCTGAAAGGCCTAAAGCGGAAAAGGCAGAAAGAATCATTTGTTGTACCATATCAGCAGTAAGAGTAGTAGAACTGGAACTAGCAGGAATTGAAGCATGAGTGGCGGTAGCAGGAGCTGCAGAAGATGTACCCGAGAGATCAACCAAGGTGGAATAGGCACGCTCTTGCTTTCGAGGAGGCCGGATTGGACAATCTTTGATAATATGTCCTGATTTTTTGCAGTAATTACAAATTTCTTCGGACAGTGAGTGGCAATGTGACCAAAACTCTTGCAACTATAGCATTGTGTAGTGCTATAGTCTCGGCCCTTGGATCTTCCTTGGGCAGTAAATGCCACTTGAGCAGGAGTAGTTAGGTGTTGTTCCATTGTACTCCGAGTAAATAATCTTTGCTCCTCCAGAAGCAAATCGCCCAAACAAACATCAAGAGAAGGAACGGGATCTCTATTCATCAACTAAGAACGAACTGATTCGAACTCTGGACGTAGTTTCATAAGAAACTGATCCCTCCTACTGGTTTCATGCACAATTTGCACATGAGGAAGACCAGCGGCAGAGATAGAGGAATACACAATATCAGTATATTCAGCCCATAGATTTGAAAAACCAGAATAGAATTCCTCTACAGATAAGACACCTTGAGAAAAATTAGCCATCTCAAATTCTAATTGAAACCTTTGAGCGGAATTATTCTGAGTATAGATTCACTTTAAATATTCCCACATAGCCTTGGAAGTTTTGTAGGGACGTAGATTGAGAATGATGTGGGGCTCCATAGAGCCTAGGATCCAAGACATGATCTTGGCATCCTTACTCTCCCATTTAGCCAGCTCTGTTGCACTTTCTGGGGCTGGAGTCTTGCCATTAACATGACCCCAGAGTTCTTTACCCTTTACAAGAAGTTGAAAATGAAATGCCCAAGCAGAATAATTTTTACCATTGAAACGAATGCACAAAGAATCAGATTTTTCAAATGCCATATGGACAGACCTGTCAGATGTTTGAGAGCCAAAATGTTGTTGAATTTTGAAACAAGAACCGCGGAAGACAAGCCCAAGCCGAGTCTTGACTAAAAGAAAACAGAAATGGAGAAGCCTAGGAACAGAGACCCTTCTGCAACTTTGCTTCCACTGCTAATTACACCAGAAAATTAAAACAAACAAAAAAGAAATCAAGAATATACTACAAGAGGCAAGAAACAGAGGCCCCGTGAGGATCTGTGCATTTGTTCTGCACTGTGCGAGAGATGAGAATTGCGATGGAGAAGCCGAGACCAGCACAGAGGATGCCGACAGTCAGCTTCGACTTCACCCCAGACCACCCAGCACAGAAAGCACTTACACCCCAGACCACCCAGACAGTGCCGACGGTCAAACGAGAGGCGGAAACAGCTGCTTGAAGACGCCGACGGTCAGACAAGAGAAACACGAGAGGCCAAGATCACCTCTGAAGATGCCGATAAGCCCGAGAGGAACCAAGAAACGGGAAAGAAAATCCCGATGGCACAGAAGTGCCGAGAATCCTTCAGACGGAGTACGCTGATACACACGATGGTATCTAATGACGCCGATACACACGAGAGGAACACGAGAGATTACAGTCACCTCTGAGTACGCCGATAAAGAAACTTTGATGACACCGAAAGAGAACCAAGAAGAGAAGAAGCAGCTACGATGGCACAGAAGTGCCGAGAACACCCAGTCGAAGAACAAGACGCGGGAGGGAAAAAAAATTCGAAGAAGCACGTTACTTAGTAACCTGCTCTTGATACCATGTCAATAATGCCGTGTACCCTCTTGAGGTATTCCTTTCATTTAAATAGACAAATAATTCTGAGGTTACATAGATAGGATTTGGATAAAATCTCTAACTGACTAACTAACTAACTGACTAGCTGATTTTATCCAAATAAGTAATTTAAATACAAGAGTAATTTAAATACAAGATAACTAAAAGAAAACATATCCTATTTAAAGGACTGCAGAAAACATTTCCTTTGATAGGTTTGGGGGTTAAAAAGCTGAAAACTTCCAATAAGGCACTTTTAGGAAAATGGTTGTGGAGGTATCATCAAGAAGGGGATGCTCGTTGGAGGCTTGTTATTGATGCCACATACGGGAGTACTTGGGGCGGTTGGTGCTCCAATGAAATAAGATGAGCATATGGTTTGGGAGTGTGGATATTCTGTCGAAATGAATTGGAGGAGTTCTTCAGAAATTTCAGATTTGAGGTGGGTATAGGGGAAACCGGATCAGTTTTTGGCATGACTTGTGGTGTGGGGACGAGGCCTTGAAGAATGTTTTCCCCTATCTTCAGAATTGCTTTGAATAAAGCTGCCTCTGTGCCTAATTACATGGATAATTCTGCTGGATTTATTCAGTGGTCAGTAAGCTTTATTAGAGATGTCCAAGATTGTGAAGTGGGGGACATTACGGATTTTTACAGCTTGCTTTATGCTTTAAACATAAATTCTGGAGGGGAGGATAGATTGCTTTGGAATCAGCTTGGTAATAAGAAATTCTTGGTTAGATCTTTATACAAGGCCTTGGTGTCACATTCTTCCACTGATACTTTTCCTTGGAAAAATATTTGGAGATGCAAGGTGGCTTTCTTTGGGTGGTTGGCTTCTCAAGGAAAAATTCTTACCATTGATAAGTTAAGAAAATGTGGTATTGTATAATCGATTGGTGCTTTAAGTGCAAAAGATGGGGCGAATCGGAGGATCATCTTCTTCTTCATTGTGATCTGTCAAAGGCTTTGTGGGATGAGGTATTTGCTAAGTCGGGAATTGCTTGGGTGATGCCCAAGAGGGTAGTGAACCTCTTTGCATGTTGGAGAGGGCTCCTAGGAAATCGTCAAATAACAACAGTTTGGAAGATGGTTCCTCTTTGTCTTATGTGGTGTATTTGTAATGAGAGGAATGGACGTGTTTTGAGAATAGAGAACGATTGGTGGAAGGGATTAGAGCTTTCTTTTTTCATACTTTGTTGCTTTGGGCTTCGGTCATTGTATTGGATGCGAATAGTCTTAATGACTTTTGTAATGTTTTCAGGGATAGCTTGTAATTAGGTGTCTCTCTATGTACACTTCTTGTGTATTTGGGCTATGCCTAATTATGTTTATTAATAAATTTCATACTTATCAAAAAAAAATATTGTGGAATGCTAAAAGGATAGCAACAGTGTGTGGTGGTTGTTTTGGAGGCCACATACTTTGTATTGACACAAACAAGTCCTCTCATTTCCACAGTCTCAACAAGACTAGTAAAGGATGCAGGGGGTGCACATGGAGAATTCATTCTTAAGTTAACATCTATGGTTTTTTCCTGCAAGTATATAACAGAGTTCATCTCGAAGCTCTCTCTTCCAACTCAAAGGAACTTTCTGGCTAGTGACCCTGCTGAGGACCCTTACAACCAAGCATCCATCAATGGAGGTCGAATTCTGGAAGCAACAACCTGCTTCTCAACAAAGACAGTTTCACTCCCAAACCTACGAGCAATATCAAGTTCGCTTCTTCTTACTTTGTCTTTCCGCTCTATTTTGACCACCTTATACCAAATCAGTCTTTTATGCTTTAATAAATCGTTCGCAAATTAGTAGTTCTAGCAGACTTGGACTAAGCCATTGCAGTGAGAATTCAAGCCTAGGGAGCCCAACCATTTCATTTGAAAGGAACACTATAAAGCAGCCGATAAGAGCTGTAAACGAGTGAGATAGCACATTGTAAAGAAGGGCCGAACCCATTACTTATGGAACTACTAGCAGCTGAAGGGCAAGATAGACCAAAAAGCCAATCAAGGCAGGAAGATGGTGTAAGATAGATATAGGTGTTATTCATTAGACGGGACAAACTAACTTCCTAAAACAGAAAGCTGACTATAAGATCAATATTGTGGAATGCAAAAGGGATAGTCTAGCTAGCTTTCTGAAGATGTCTTCCATAGCCAGCTTTTTTATTTAAGTTTTCAAACTGTTTCTTAGGCAGTCCCTTTGTAAGTATGTTTGCTACTTGCTCAATTGTAGAAATATAGGGCAAACAGATTACCCCACTATCTATTTTTTCCTTGATAAAATGCTTGTCCACCTCCATATGTTTTGTTCTATCATGAAGAACTGGATTGTGATCAATAGCTATTGCAGCTTTATTATCACAATACAATTCCATTGGTAATAAACTAGTAACTTTCAACTCTTCCAGCAATCTTTTAATCCACAGTGCTTCACAAATTCCATGAGCAACAGCCCTAAACTCAGCCTCTACACTACTCCTTGCCACCACATTTTGTTTCTTGCTGCACCATGTTACTAAATTTCCTCCAACAAATGTGCAATAGCCAGAAGTTGATCTTCTATCAGTGACACTTCCAGCCCAATCTGCATCAGTGTATATTTCAACTTGTATATTCCCATGACCTCCAAACAATAACCCTTTACCAGGAGTCCCCTTTAGGTTCCTTAGGATTTTGTATACAACATCAAAATGTTTAGGTCCTGGTGAGTGCATAAACTGGCTTACCACACTTGTTGCAAAGGCTATGTCAAGCCATGTGTAAGAGAGATACAGGAGTTTCCCTACCAATCTTTGGTATTGTTCTCTATTGATTACTTCTTCAGGTTTAGCTTGTTGGAGTCTTAGATTCGGCTCTATAGGTGTTTCTGCAGCTTTACACCCTAATAAACCTGTTTCTCCAAGTAAATCAAGAACATATTTTCGTTGGAAAACAAATATACCTTTCTTTGACCTTGCAAACTCCATGCCAAGAAAATATTTAAGTTACCTAAGTCTTTGATTTCAAACTCCTTAGCAAGAATCTTCTTTAATCTGCAAATTTCATTGTTGTCATCCCCTGTCAGAATAATATCATTAACATAGACAATAAGTATAGCTACTTTGCCTCCACTAGTGTGTCTATAGAACATAGTGTGGTCAGCTTGACCTTGGCAGTAGCTGTGACTCTTTATCACCTTCCCAAAGCGTTCAAAACAAGCTCTAGGAGATTGCTTGAGTCCATACAAAGACTTCCTCAATCTGCACACCTTCCCCTTGCCTTCTTTGCCTTCAGATCCAAGTGGTAGATCCATAAAAACTTCTTCCTCTAGATTTCCATTTAAGAAGGCATTCTTCACAGCTAATTAATACAAGGGTCAATTGTAATGGACTACTAGGAATAGTAACACAGATTGAGTTCATCCTGGCTATAGGAGCAAGAGTTTCCAATTACATATGTTTGAGTAAACCCCTTCGCCACAAGTCTTGCTTTGTACCTCTCTACACTACCATCAGCCTTGAATTTGACTGTAAATACCCATTTACAGCCAACAGTCTTCTACCTCTCTGGTAGATCACCAATTACCCAAGTGCCATTAGCAATTAGTGCATTCATCTATTCTTGAACAACCAATCTCCATTCCGGGTGATCCAAGGCTTCCTGAATGGTTCTTGGAATAAACAAATGAGAAATATTGGATGTAAAGACCTTATGAGTATCAAACACTCTATGATAGGATAGATGTTTGGCAATAAGATGTATGGTATAGGTTCTAACTCCTTTCCTAAGGGCTATAGGTAAGTCTAGATCAGCAAAATTGTCTTTAAAAGGAGAAAGAGTGGAAGAGTTACCTGGTCTATTGGAAGGGCCAACTTGTAGAGGTGATGATGATTGGCTTTGCTCTGGATTGGAAAAATGATTTCTATTATTCTGACGATCTCTTCTTCTAGTATAAACACGAAGTTCAGACGAGGTAATATCTAGTAGTATTTCTCCCCCTGGTTGTGAAACGTGCCTTGTACAAGTACACTCGGAATTCCATTATTTTCACTAGAAAAATTTTCTGTTTCCTAACCTTTTAAAGGAGTATGGATGTTCACATCAATGTCAATGAAAACATTAGGAAAAAGATTAAAAGTTTGCCAGAACTCATCTTCACTTTTCTCTTTCTCCCCCTGAAGATAGTTATGGCTAAAGTAAGGATGTTTTTCAAGGAAAAAGACATCCATACTGATGTGAGTTTCTTTGTAATAGGGTTAAAACATTTGTACCCTCTCTTATTAGGAGCATATCCGAGGAAAACACATTTTTCTGTCCTAGGGAAAAGTTTGGACCAAAGATGGGTTGGTATATGAACAAAAATAATGCACCCAAAAACTTTTAGTTGTAAATCTGATGTTACTCAACAAGTGGGGAAAAGCTTCTTTAGGCAGGCTAAAGCAGTGATGTATTTTAAAACATGAGTAGGCATCCTATTAATGAGATAACAAGCAGTCAAAATAGCATCACCCCATAAATATTTAGGAACATGCATAGAAAACATTAGGGCACGTGCAACCTCTAATAAATGACGATTTTTCCTCTCCGCAATACCATTTTGTTGTGTGGTGTCACGACAAGTAGATTGATGTTGAACACCTTTTGCTGACCAAAAAGTTCCTAATCATTTGTTAAAGTATTCAATACCATTATCAGTTCTAAGAATACTGATTTGTGTTTGGAACTGATTTTCAACCAAATGATAAAAATCCTTGAATAATTTTTCAACTTCAGATTTATCACTCATCAAATACACCCAACACAACCATGTATGATCGTCAATAAACGTCACAAACCATTTTTGTCCAGATGCAGTAGTGATTTTTTAGGGACCCCAAACATCACTATAAATTAAAGAAAAAGGTTTTGAAGCACGATAATCTTTTGATTAATAAGTGTTCCGATGACTCTTGGATAAATGACAATTATCACAGTGAAGAGAGTTGCAATCAACAATTTTAAATAAGCTGGGAAACAAATGTTTTAGATAGAGAAAACTAGGATGTCCAAGTCTAAGATGCCAAAGCATAATTTGTTCTCGTGCAGGCATTGAACTAGTACTACTACTACTCAAACCCTGAGCTTGTTTAATGTTGAATAGGGTCTCATCAAAATAATAGAGTCCATCAATCATCCTAGCACTGCTAATCATCCTCCTCGAGAGTTGGTCCTGAAATTCACAATGGAATCAAAGAATATGACACGGCAGTTAGAATCCCGTGAGAGTTTACAAACAGACAACAAATTACAAGTTTAGGAACATGAAGCACAGATTTTAGTTCAATTTTGTTAGAGATTTGGACAAAACCTGTTGCAATTCTGACTTTTTTATTACCAGGACAAGAGTAATAAGATTGAAAAAATTGTGAAGTACTAGTCATATGGTCGGATGCACCAAAAACAATAATCCATGGTGCAAGAGTTAAGCCACAAGAGTAGGTACTAGGGGTATCACCTGTTTGGGCCAAGGAACTAGTAGGAGGACCAGATGCAGGAGTGGATTTCAGCAATTGAAGAAGATGATCCACCTGCTCAGCACTTCAGAAATTAGCCTTTGTTTCATTGGCTCTAGGGGCTATATAGTTGCTTCCAGATTTGCTGCTCTTCCAGTTTGTAGGCTTTCCATGGAGTTTCCAGCAAGTCTTTCTAGTGTGGAGTGGTTTATTACAATAATCACACAATATCCGAGGCTTATCCTCAAACCTCCTTTGGTTAGAATAGGACCACTGTGCAAAATATTGGCAGTAGACAGATCTGTGCTAGTAGCACAATAAGGAGCAGGGTTGGCAGCAACTAATGCAGAGTTCTCCACAGTTTCATCCTCCTTTTTTTTCATCATGACATTCCAACGACAATCTTCTCTTCGCACCTCAGAAAATACCTCTCCAAGTGGAGGTAATGGTTGTCTCCCTAGAATCCTTCCCTAACTTCATCAAATTCATCATTAAGTCCAGCCAAGAATTTAAAAATTTTGGCATTCTCCACCATCTTCTTATTATGATTGCAATCATCAGAATTTTTTTATTCATAATCATTGAATAAGTCTAAATGCTGCAAAAGTCCCTTAAGAACATTGAAATACCTAGTCACAATGCTTTCTCTTTGGTGAGTATAGCTGATTTTCTGCTGCAATTCATATAGCTAAGAGTAATTGCCAAGGTCAGAATACACCTGACTAACATTGTCCCAAAGCTTCTTTGTAGTCGAATAGCACATGTAGTTGGCACTAATTTATTCATCCATAGCATTCACAAGCCACGCCATCACTATGGAATTTTCTGCATCCCATACAACATAGGATGGGTCTGTTTTCTTGGGATCCTTGGTTTCACCAGTCAAATACCCTATTTTCCCTCTCCCTCGAATATACATCCTGATTGATTGTGACCATCGTAGGAAGTTAGCCTCATTCAGTCGTCTGTTTGTGATTTGGACAGAATAGGGTTCAGAATGGGTAGGATTTGGTTCTAGTTTGTTTCTGGATTTGGCCTCATTTGAAGCATCAGCCATGGTAAAAGTCTTGACAGCAACAGAAGAGAAAGGCAAAGATGAAGAAGGAAAAAAACCCAAGATATTAGGGGCTGATTTGAGCCACCAGAGGGAATAGGGTTTTTAGATAAATAGGAAAAGGAACATTTCTCTTGATACCATCTAGAATGAGAGAGTAATTTGTAGGAATGATTCTCATTAAAATTCGTAAAATAGGTAAAAGGCAGTATATATAAGATTACAGCTGAAGAAAAAAGAGGAAAGAATAAAGTAGGAAAAAATAAATTAAATGCTAACTTCTAAGGAAACTAAATCGCCTAGAATATTCACACATTCATAGCCAATATCTTCTAGAATACAACAGAGTTGACTAGGCAAATTTTGGAAACTTTCCAACAGATAGCAACGGTGTGTAGTGGTTGTTTTGGAGGCCACATATGTTGTACTGATATCAACACAAACAAGTCCTCTCATTTCAGCAGTCTCAACAAGAGTAGTAAACGATGCAGGGGGTGCACATGGAGAATTCATTCCTAAGTCAACATCTATTGTTTTTTCCTGCAAGTATATAACTAAGTTAATCTCAAAGCTCTCTCTCCCATCTCAAAGGAACTTTCTAGCTAGTGACCTTGTTGAGGACCCTTACGACCAAGCACCTATCAATGCAAGTCGAATTCGGGAAGCAACAACCTGCTTCTCAACAAAGACAGTTCCACTCCCATCCCTACGAGCAATATCAAGTTTGTTTCTTCTTACTTGGTCTTCCAGCTCTATTTCGACCACCTTATACCAAATCAGTCTTTTATGCTTTAATAAATCGTTCGCTAATCCGTAGTTCTAGTATTGTTTTGAAAGTCCCACTCTGCTGCCAATCTTACAAGTGCCCAACTTAGTGAAACTTTTCTCATAGACCCAAATCACCTAGCACTGCATATACGTAAAAATACACATCGGGATGCACAACACCACCTCAAGAGATGGTGTGATAGTGCAAAGAGGGGTCAAGATGAATAATGTCTGAGCTTTTGCCCTGCCAAAAAACTAACTGTTGATGGCTGTGTTTTGACAAAAGGAACCTTGAAGAAATTCGTTTCCAGTGCCAAGCTTCATTAGAATGCTCCGAATAAACCGAGAATTACTTACCAAGCTGCAACATCACTATTGCATTAGCAATATGTACTCCACATCCCCATGCTTCAGAGGATCATGTATACAAAGTGATCATTTTTACTGAAAATGTGAAATTATAACATTAATGTGATCTCAGATTATCTACAATACCTTTACAATCCCTACTAAGACAGAGTTAAAATTCAGCTCAATATACATAGAAAACTGTGTACAGAGTCATTCTGATTTCCGTCCAAGTATACATAGTGATATATATAAAAAGTGATTGTCCCATGAAGAAAGCTTGTTAAAGCAAAGGATAACCAATCTGTGCTAGCCATTATGTAAAACTTATGAAAATTGTTCCATGAATGGAGTTCTACTAAGTACTCAGCATTCCCAATGTATTGTTTTGCATCCTTTTTCCTTTCTTTTAAATGTTTATATGAGATTTTTTTTCCAAAAGTATTCCACAAGATTCGAATATGATGTATGTGTGTGTGTGTGGGCATACATATATTGTATCTGCGATGTACTTTGATCTGAAAGGCAAGGCCTTATGCAATATAAGCAAGTTTTACTACCAAAACAAGATCGCTATTGACAATGCCTGCTAACAACCAAATTACATTTAATTGTAGAGAATGCTCCGAATTCTTACAGCACTGTCAACTCCTTAAGGTTTCCAAGCTCCATTGGGATGGTCCCATAAAATGTATTATGGGCAATTGACCTAACAGATAGAACAAAAAAAAAAACAGGAATCAGAATTAGAGCTAACCAGGAGACCTTATATTTCAGGTAACAACCATGATGTTGACTATTTCAACAGTTACAGAATGGTGCCCTATGTGAAACCATGAAAATTCACTATGTCAACTTTTTTGTACAAGGTACTCCATCGCAAACCATTTGAGGAATGGCACCATGAATGATGATATAAACCTAAATTTAAATGCAACAATATATAAGATTTGATTGGATGAGTGGTCAAAAAAATACTAGTTTTCAAAATAGACAAAAGCATATTTTTGTAAAATCATTTGTAGAGTAGTTTTGTATTAGTAATGCAATTTTATTGAACATGCAGATGGACACAACCCTATTACATAGGAAATATATAAAAGGAAACAGCCAACTAGGAAAAAATAAAAAACAGCAAAAGCTTTTTAAAGACCTAGAAAGCTAAAACGTTGGGAACTATAGTGAGCAGCCATCCAAACAATAGAGGGTGCTGAGCATTGTGGCTTTTTGTTCTTTCGCCATCCTATCATGGTCTCCAAAACTTTGGCCAATGTGTTTTCACCAAATGCACCACATTAAGCACAAAGGGGCTGTCTGTCAAACTTCTGAATTTTTACAATTTCCACAAGGACTTTGCCACCATGCCAACCACTCTACCACCCACTAGAACATGACCCAATCAATCACGGACATACTAACATTGCAGCCCATAATTCTCCAACCAATTCACAATGTAACAAAAGGTGATCGATTCTTTCCCCAATCTACTTGCACATTGGGCACCATTCTTTTATTAAAATGTGCCTCTTTCTTAAATTGTCCAAAGAGACAATCTTTCCTAAGGTGGCTGCCAAAAACAAGCTACCCTTGAAAGCATCTTGTATCTCCAACCTCTAACTGGAGGGATGGGTGCATTACAGAAATATTTAACCTCAGATCCACCTTTTGGAGGAGATCCAATATATTTGATCTTCACTGCCTCTTTTCCACCTAAAGGAGAACTTGTCAAAGAACAAAGGGAACAATTCCATGCCCCAATCATGGGCTGATCTAATAACGTTAACATTCCAGTGGAGCACATTATGAAAAATCTCCATGTGTTCTGCAATAATTGGGATAGACCGAACAATTAAGGGAAGATAGTCCTCAAAAGATGGTCCCTAACCAAAATTTGATTTTAGAACAATCACCCACCTGATATCTGACAAAACAAGAGAAGTTCCCCCACCCTCTCCTAATGTTTTTCCACACACCAACCCCATAAGGCCCACCGAATATAATATGAACACCATATACTCCACATGCTACCATATTTTGCATCAACCACCAAGTGCCACAAAGCGTACCTCGCTGTTGCATAACATGTAACCAATTCCCTAGCGAAGATTTATTCAGTAAAAGCAAACTTCTGATCCTCAGAACTGCCTCACAAAGCTAGGGGTGCAGACCTTTGATTGCTTGACTAGGTAGAACTTGAACGCATCCCTAACTCCTCCCTATAAGAAATCCCACTTAGGCCTCATTTGGTTACACAGTTCAAATAAGATGAGATATTTTATTGAAAATTGAATAAAATATTGTTATAATATTATTTTTTAATATTATTTTTATTTTAGAATTTGAAAAAGTTGAATTGTTTATTATATTTTGTATGAGAGTTTGGGAAAGTTGTAATGATTATATGAGATGAGATGAAATGGTTTGGTTTTGTGTAACCAAACCAGCCATTAAGCTTCTCAAGCGGACGACTGGGTATAAGTTTAGAGAAAAATCCCGACAAACCTCAATCAGCCAAAGGGGGAGAGAGGGAAAAGAGAAAAATGAAGAAAGAAAAACTCTGCAATCCTTAGATCATTTTTATCTACTAATGTACTTTAGATATATAACAAGAAACATAATATATAAATCATATAGACTCAAAAGATGCAACGGCATCCTGTATATGATAGTTAATGCCAACATTATTGGGTAACCTCTGTGATGGCTTTTGCAGTTACATTGTTTCATTTTGATCATTTCTTCAGTTACCTTACTGTTTTCTCTAGTCTTTTTGAAACTAAATAGAAAGTTTCTTTTTGTAAGTAAATGTTTCCACTGAAGAAACAGCAATCTTATGAGAAAGATATAATAACTATATTAATGTGATGACTAGCTGCGTGATTAAGCAGCAACACATAAACTAAATTAGTAATTTCTGCTGAACACAATTCAATTATCAAGCACAGAAAAACTTCCAATCGCAAATGATAGCTTTTTCTGGACTTACAGAAGCTGCAATTTAGATAGGTTTCCAATAAATGCTGGCAAGTTACCCGTGAAGAAATTTTGATCAATCTTCCTAAAATTCCAAAGAAGAAACAATAATTATCACCGGCTCTAGTTCTTGTAAAAAGATAATGTGTAGTTAAGAAAATGTAAATAGATGAAGTTAATTTTCAGAAAATAAAGGCCAAGAGGTAGTGAGTAATCCATACAAAAAGGTCAGATATTTCAAAGCCACAATATCTTCTGGAATAACTCCACGTTTGTCCAGAGCATAAACTCTACTGGAAAAAACAAACAAACAAACAAACGGTTAGTATGCAATAAGTAATGGAGATATTTCGATCACCGTGCGTGCAAATGTTATACTGAAAATTACAATGTTGACATACATCTAGCATATTTATCAAACCAACAGATTCTAGCCTGGATTAGAACGGAAGTAAATCCATTTCTTGATATGGATTTGGCGGTGAAGATAGTTGAGGAAATCTCACAGCGCTGGTTTGGTCTTGACTCTGGAGCAGTCTTAAAAGATACTTTGCTAAGAACATCAGTGGACTCCACAATTTGACCAAAATTTGAGGAGAGAATTATTTTTATAAATTTAACTAGATACTTTTTAACACTATCAAATAACACTCTCTAAATCAATTATTTTTCTCTTAAAATCTTAATTTTGACGTTTTAATTTATTTTTATTTTAATTGTAATTGTAATTTGAATATTTATTTATTATTAAAAAAGTATAAATTAATTTTCTAACATTCATATTATTCCTAACAGATATAATTTTCTAACGGTCATATTCTTTCAACTAATATAGTTTTCAACGGTCATATTTTTCCAACGATCATATATTCACAACAGATATATTTTTTTCTATAATATTTTTGCGCAGGAGAAACAGCAGACAACAGGAAGAGAATTGTTTATGGTGAAAATAATATTTAGTCAGCCCAAAGGGCTCGCTAGATTTGGCCAATGAATAAATTTTGGACTAAAGTTACTATTCATTTATTGAGTCTATTATAGTGAACTTTTGTACAACCTATCTAAACTTTGACTAAAATTTAGTTAAGTTGAACGTTAGAAAATTAATATGTACTTTTTAAATATTTAAATTAGAATTAGAATTAAAATAAATGAGAAATATCAAAATTAATATTTTAATAAAATAATAATAGATTTAGAAAATCTGTTATTTAGTATTGTTGAAAAGTGATTAACTAAATTTACAAATATGAATTCTCAAACCAAATTTTGTTAAATTCACTATTAATGCTCTAAGAAGTGGACTTTGGGGGCCTTCGAAGACGAAGGCCACAAAACTTTTTCCTTCCATTTTCTCTATTTGTTTTGGTTTAAGTTTTCTGGGGAATGCCAGTTTATTTTACACGCGCTAGATTTGGTGCAGTCGTTCAGCGAGGTTACGTTCTTCAGATTTTAGAACCACGTTGTCTTTCGAGACGGTAACGTTAACATTGTTCAGGACCTTCTTGTACGGTTGTACCCGTAGGCCGTACTCCCTTTAATTTTTAATTTATTTTAATTTTTAAAGTTTTGGTTTTTTTTTTAGTACTTTTTTTTTTAATTTCTTCGAGTTTTTAACTATATTTATATGATTTTAGAATTTTCTTAAATAAGAAAAAAAATTTGTTTACCAAAAAATTTATAAATTAAGTAAGCTCACGTGTATATATGATTTAGTATGATTGATTAAATATACTTCAAAATAAAAAAGACATTTACATTCTAATGTATCACAACTAATCCAATCACTTTATAAATTTTACTTTTTGCAAAATATTTGTCCAAAACTAAGATTTCGTTTGGTTACGCAGTTCAGATAAGATGAGATGAGATATTTTTTAATATAATTTTTGTTTGAGATTTGAAAAAATTGAATTGTTCATTATATTTTGTGTGTGAGTTTAAAAAAATTTGTAATGATTATATAAGATAAAATGAGATAGTTTAATTTTGTGTAACCAAACCAGCCCTAACACTTTTCACGTAGCTTATTAAGAAACACGTGTCGAAGGACAATTGTTCTCGATGTGGCACTTATAATGGTCTACTAATGGTTTTCTGATAAATGGACTAATTTAATTGTTATTAAATTCAGAAGAATTAAAAAATTCAATTAAAAAATACATACTCAATTTTTTTATTCGACCCTCCTTAAAACTTCTTATATCTAGCGGTTGTAAAGAATATAATCCTCCCTATTAAGATACTCGCAAAATCTACACGTTTCAAAGTAATCTTTCTAATTGATTAGGATTTAAATTTAGAAGACAAAAATCACAAAAATGCTATTTTATTGCACATCAAGACTCCATTAGTCACCCAAGACATCCTTGACAAAGTGAGATCCAAATTGAGCAACTGAAAAACAAAATTTCTTTCTCATGCAGGTAAGGAGGTCTTGCTGAAATCATTTATCCAAGCAATATCAACTTACTGCATGGGGTTATTCAAACTGCCAAAGAAGCTTATTTATGAGCTTAACAAAGATGTTAAGAATTATTGGTGGTTCAACAGGCAAATGAGACAAAATCCATTGGGTTAAGTGGATCAGATGAGGAAAGCAAAGAGAGTAGGTGGTCTGGGTTTCAGGGATTTTGAAGATTTCAATATTGCCATGCTGGCAAAACAATGCTGAAGGATCTTTAAAAATCCTTCATTGGTAGCACAGATCCTCAAAGCTAAATAGTTCCCATATGCTTCTTTCTCCTAAGCAAAACCTGGCTGCAAACCTTCTTATGTTTGGCAGAGTTTGTTGGCTGCAAGACCACTTTTGCAAGGACTTTTCTGGAGAATTGGAAATGGGGAACAAGTTAGAATCTGGAATGATAAGTGGATTCCCCAACCAACTACCTACAAGCCTCAAAGCTCCATCAGATTCCTCTGGCAGACACTAAGGTATCAGAACTCATTGATATATCTACCAATCAATGGAACCTTTCTTTAGTGTATGCTATATTTTCCAAAGAAGAAGATAAGTTGATCAAAACCATCCCTATCCCAACAATCTGGTGTGCAGACTATGAAAGATACCTGCACAAATTTTTGGCATCTGAATATTCCTCAAGCTTGCAAGACTTTTCTATGGAGAACCTGTCTAGATACCCTTCCCACAAAATTTAATCTTTTCAGTAGGAGAGTGGTAGATAGTTCAAGTTGTCCTATATGTCGGCCGGAACCTGAGACAATGGAGCATGTATTATGGGAGTGTATTTTGGCCAGAGATGTGTGGGGGCAACGCTCAATCAGAATTCAAAAACTCAAGTCTCAAAGGAAAGGTTTCAAGGATATTATGGAGGAATTGTTTGATATGCTAGAAAAAAACGGACGTGAAAGAATTTTCAGTTATTTCTTGGAAGATATGGGCTAGAAGAAATGATTTTGTGTTCAAAGGTGCTTTTACTCATCCAAACATGCTAATACACCACTTTGCGCTTCTGTTGCAAGAGTTCCAACAGTTTACTAGCAGTAATGACAACCCATCAGCAATTCAACTTAAAGCAGTTCCTAACTAGTAGGCTCTTCCTCAGGGTGTCTATAAGCTTAATTGGGATGCAATAGTGAATAAAACTCATTGTAAGGCTAGAATTGGAGCAATCATTCGAGATTGGGAAGGTTCTGTTATTGCCACTTTAAGGATGAACAGAGATCTATATCCTTATCCACCTTTAGCAGAGGCACTTGCAACACTTCGGGCTGTCATTTTTGTAAGGATCTGAGACTAAAGAAGGTCATAGTTGAGGGTGATGCTCTTCAAGTTGTTAAAAGGATCTAGAAGCTAGAAGTAGATGACACTTGTTTTGGTATGTTCATTTCAGAAATCATTGAGACTTTGGCTTCTTTTGATCAATGGTCAGTGAACCATGCAGGGAGGGACTATAACAAGGATGCCTTAAGTAAAGATGCTTTAGGGGTCACTGATGTTAGGATTGATCTTGAGGAATTTACTCAATGTATTCATCCTTTTTGTTAAAACTATCAATAAAGTTTGATTTCTCTCAAAATATATATATGTATGTTTATGTATACACATATGTATATAACACATACATATACATACACACATATATCTGTCATGCACACACTTCTAACCGAACCTAATTGTAACATTTCCATTAGTTTTGTTTAGTCTCTAACTGGTATGTACTAAATCATTGGAAAACTTAAAATCATTTTTTTTTATAAGTAAACTTAAAATCATAAAACTATAAACACATAAAATTAGAAAAGATAAACTGATCTATCGGAAAATCAAAAGTTTATAATTCTCACATTTTTGAAGAATATATAGATTGAACCGTTGAATATAGTTTTGTATCGACTAAGTTCAGAAGTTAAAGATAGGAGGACTCAGCATTAATTACAGTATTTTCACAAACATATCACAAATTATATTTAGTAATAGCACAGAAACTTTACTAGATGTAATTTACAAATAATATTATAAACTAGATCACGTTAATAAAGATAAGAGGACTTGGGGTTAGAATTTTGAGACCAACTTTTCACATCCAATGTATTATGCATGATCAATTTAGTTGATAAATCTACTAATTTATTTATCATAATCAATCTAGCTCGTTTGTCATTTGATCAAATAAATTAAGTATTTTTTCATTAAATATAAATAAATAATAATAATAATAAATAATTAGAAGAGAGTTAGACGTACAGCCGAGTGATGTGGCAAGTTGCGCCATTGTCATAAGTACAATCGCAAAGGATGGATGGGTTATTACTAGTGTCTTCAAATATCGTTTCATCAAGGGCAGATCCGGTACATAGCTCTCCGCGGCTATTGTTCCATAATGCGTTAGCTTGCGCATCCCATTGTTGGCATATTGAGTTCAATGCCTTAGCTGTCTCGCATCATTCCAAAATTAACGAAAATTTCTTTAGAAAACACTATCCATACACAAAACTAAAGGCTTTTAATTGCAATCCAAATAGCTTAGAAGCTAAGTACATGAATTAACTTACATGATTTTAACATGCACTAGAATCATGTAATTAAAGCTAATCAACTTATATTTTGATTGTATTTAAAACCTATCTAGATTCATTACTTCTACTGTATATTATATCACATCATATATACACAAGTAATTATTTATATAAGTACGGTACAATTCCTTTATAAAAAAAAAAAAAAAATCTATTAATTATCTATTTTCTTATCATCCTCTCATTATCTCATGACATAATATTAGATGATAGGTTCACAAATGAAATATAATAAATAGTCTCCAATCATCTAATGACACATCATGAAATGATGAGAATTGAGATGATAAGTAGCATTACTAAAAAAAAATATCTTATTATAAAAGTGTAAAAAAAATAAAAAATGATTAACATACAATCATTTTTACAACCTTTTATACAACTATATTTTAAATTAGTAATATTTTTGTAAAGTAAATTATAAAAGTAATATCACTTTACATAAATATTCTCGTTCTAAAACAAGGTTGTATAAAAAGTTATAAAAAAATATTGTAAATGTATCATTAATACATTAAAAAAAATACTTTTTCAAGTTAGTAAGATTTAATTTTATATAAAAAGTCTGCCTGTACACGTTCTAGATTTGTACTTAGTATTAGTATTCATGAGGTGTATACAAGATAGCACTTCGTCCCCTTTGGGGATTATAGAGGGATCTCTTGTCAGTTCTGGCACACCGGAAAAACCACCCCTCAAGCATGCAATTTATACATCTTATTGATTAATATCACCTCTAGATTGTTTTTACCTGTCGTTTACTTAGAAATTTGTCCGAGATTTTACAAAAGAACAAAGAAATGTGAAATAGTCAGCCAGTTAAAAAGATACATGTTTGGAAAGTTAATAGCTATCCTTAATTCGATCTAATTAAAGCATGTACGATGATGACCATCAAGATGTATGGTAACAACTCCAAGCAGAGGAACCTTAGCTGTAAATCATGAATTCTGGAGTGTAAACAAACAATAATAAGCATCTAATTGCTGATTCTAGAGCGTTAACGAGAAAGGTACGATACTGGTTCACCCCCTCTTAGTTCTACTTGCATCCAACGTCATATCCACATGAGACACAGAGGAGAGAGAGAGAGAGAGAGAGAGAGAGAGAGAGAGAACCTTCAGATGGGTCTGTAGTAGCATTCTGAGCGCTTGAAATCTGAAACGAGAAGAAGAAGAATAAGGAGCAGCAGAAGCAGAGAACGAGATGTGGAGTGGGTGCTGAATATTGCTTCATTCTCAAACTCAGCTTCATCCCCCCGTACCTGTGAAAGTGTGCGTCATGGAGTTCGTGAATGCTCTATATATATATATAAATATATATATATATATATATAATAAGAGCCAATAAGCAGGCAGGCGTCGTTCATTTTTTTTTTTCATTTTTGTCCTCATTATGTATTTATTTATCCCCTCTGTCCTTGACTTCTACGTTCTGGTTTTTTCCGGTTGTTATCTTTTTTATCACCTCTTGCACCGACTGTTGTCATATTCGGATTGATTTTTGATTGGGTTCAGAGAACAAGTACGGTCCGGCCTTAGGAGTCTTAGTCGGAAGTCTCATCTTAGCGGTTGAAATCTGAAACGAGAGAGAGAACCTTCAGATGGGTCTGTAGTAGCATTCTGAGCGCTTGAAATCTGAAACGAGAAGAAGAAGAAGAATAAGGAGCAGCAGAAGCAGAGAACGAGATGTGGAGTGGGTGCTGAATATTGCTTCATTCTCAAACTCAGCTTCATCCCCCCGTACGTGTGAAAGTGTGTGTCATGGAGTTCGGGAATGCTCTATATATATATATACATATATATATATACATATATATATCTTATATATAATAAGAGCCAATAAGCAGGCAGGTGTTGTTCATTTTTTTTTTTCCATTTTTATCCTCATTATGTATTTATTTATCCCCTCTGTCCTGGACTTCTTCTACGTTCTGGTTTTTTCCGGTTGTTATCTTTTTTATCACCTCTTGCACCCACTATTGTCATAGTCGGATTGACTTTTTTTTTTCCCCATTTTCAACGCTTGCCACTTGGTATAACAGCAATTATTTTCATTTTCCTTTATTTTTTTTTCGCACCGCTTGCAGCCTTGTATAAATTCAGTCATCTCGTTGTTTTAACATTCTCAAATCTTGTTCTAAATTTGCCTCTCAGCTCTCGACTTTCACAGGTATTTTTTTTTTTATGTTGTTTCTTCCGGATTGAATATTTCTGATTATCTATTCAGTTTTTTTGTTATATGCAATAATTAATTGTTAGAAATAAATTAATTGTCACTTTTCTAAATAGTTTTGTTGTCCCTTGATATCCTTTTTTTAATAGATCTGCTAATTCTCTAGGGAAAAATAAATAAATGAAGAACTATTCGACCAATAACAACAAAAGGAGCGAAAAAGTTTTTTTTTTCCTTTTCATAGATGTGAATATTCTTGTTTTTTTTTTTTTTCTGTGTAGGTGAATGAAAAAATCGCAGTGTTCATCCTTCCAGATTTTAGTAGATCTAATAATTTATGCAAATGTTCAGAGGCTAAAGTATGCGAAACAAGCCAGTTCGTTTGTAAATTTCGAAATCAACAAGGTAAGTTTCTGTTTGTTTTTTTCCTCAGTAAAATATGAAATTTTCTATGCTTTGATGAAATATAATCAACTTGATATGCTTCCGTCTGCTTTTGTTCTCAGTTAAATATGAATTTCTCTATGCTTTCATGAAATATTTCATACACATGCATGTTAAAAAAATTTAGCTTGGATAATTTCAGACCCAATATTTACAATCTAAAATATAATAATGTAAATTCATAACAGAATAGACATATACGTGACAACGAAAGTAGAAATTGCAATTAAAATAATATTAAAAATAGAAATTACAGCTACCAAAAAAAAAAATTTGCCTCTAAACAGAGTTGCCAGATATTTTGCACTTTGATACTTTTATACTCAATAAATACATCTAAAAAATATTTAGGTAAATTCATAACAGAATAGATATATGCATGACGAAAAAAGAAAATGGAAATGAGTAGGTAACGACAATTTCATAGGGCTGGTTGTACAGTTAGGGTTTTTGGTTCCTCAAAACGTCGACATTTTGATTTCAGTGTTTTTTCCTAACATATGAACAGGGGCAAGGTTGAAAAATGTAGAAAAAAAAAATAGTTCAGAGAAAAAAAAATTTTGAACATTAGATCTTATTACAAGAATGAAATTTTAACTCCAAATTGATAATAAATTATATTAAAATTATTAAGAAATATAAATTTGTAAAAAAATCAATTTAAATATTACACAACTTTTATTTTCAATCCTACAAATTTTATTCCAAATATATAGTCAATTTTGTTTACATAGTATGAAAATTGTTCATAGAATTTGAATAAAAAAATATTAACAGATTATATTCTAATATGTTAGTATAGCTTTATTTAACAAACAATAATATATTATTAAAATGATTATGTTCGAATGCTCCATTATTAAAATGTATGTGGACCAGGAACTAGACCCTTCCATCTGCTCTAATATCTAGGTTGGAATGCTTGACGATTATAAAAGTCAGTTACATATATCTCAAAGGTGTGACTTGATTCTTATAAGTCTTTATATAATAGTTATAAATATTATACAAATCATTTGTATAATATGTATTGTAAACAAGAAAAAATATCTAAAAATACAAACATAAATATGGTTATCAATATTTTTTTACAGCATATGTGATATTTTTTATGATCAGAAATAAAATCTTAAAATATAGATGAAACTCTATCCATTAATATTTAAAATTAAGAAATTTTATCAATTTAAATTATCGTTTTGTTGTTCATTATAAATTGAGAAGTAGTAAATTTTTCATTCTTTTTCAATTGGGCACACGTGCAATGCACGTGTTTGCCCTTACTAGTATATATGTATATATATAAATATATATATATATAGGGCACGGGGTAAGCGAGATGATTCCGAAAATATTTTACTTAGAATTAATTTTTGCATCATCCTACACACCACACACCATAATTTTTTTTATTTATTTTTATTTGTTTCTCTTATTAAATGTGTATTATATGGATTATGAATAAAAAAATATAAATATTTCAAGAAGAGTAAAAAAAAAAAATTAAAAAAAATTAAAAAATAAAATAAAAAATAGTTTGGTGTGTGGTGTGTAGGATGATGCATAGCAATGCTCACTTACTTATACACATGGGAAAAAAAATACTATTCATGCAGACGGGAGGATTGCATCCGTAGAATTCACAGCGTGTATGAATGGTAACTCATTTTTTCCTTTCAGCCATGCTAGCGTGCCAGTTTTGACTGTTGGCGTGCCGCTAACAAAAAGAAGTGTTTTTATTTATTTATTTCTTTTTATATTTTTTTAACATATTTTTCATATTTTTAAAAATAAAAAATATATATCAATATATTAAAAGTCACTTTCTTAATCATTAAGTAATAATATAATATTAAAAAAATTAATTAGATGAGTCGTCAAAGTTACTAGGCAAACTCATACGACGTACTAGTATTTCTCTTTTCCTTTATCTCATTTTGAATTTTAAATCCGTGGAGTCCGCTGTCTCTGTTTAGGAGTGTAAATTTTTCAGTTTGAACCAAAAAATGGTCCAAACCAAATCAACACTCTCTAATTTTTTAAAATTGAGTTTATATAGATTTTTAAATAATTTTTTAAAGTAATTATGTAAATTGAAAGCAAATAATTATATAATCTTCTTCTAATCTAGCTAATTATTTATGCTTAGATCATATAAAATATTAAAGTTTTAAGAATTTTAAGATATTTGGATTATATACATTCTATTAACCTTATTAATTTATTATACTTAGTTAAGATACTTTAGGTATATATTTAATTAGACAACTTAGACTGAATCATTAACTTAATTACATTTTTTTATCATTTGATATAACTTTTTTATTAAAAACTTGAAAAAACAAAAGATAAAAATGATCCAGAGCAAAACAACCTGTTAAGAACGACCAAACCGAACCAAAGTAATCATGTCTGGTCCAAAGGCCTTATCGGTCCGGTCCGATCCGGTCTGAACTTTTGGTAGATCGAAAGAATTAGTCGAGTCCAAAAATCTCTTCCAAGACCGAATGAACCGCACCGTTTACATTCCTAATCTCTATCAGTTTCTTTTCAATAAAGTAATATAAGAAATAGTACCATAAGAAATAGTACCATATTTGTCATCTAGACTTTAAAAACTTGAGTTTTTCTGATAAGAGTTTATAGTAAGTTAAAATTAAAATTTATTATATTTGTAATGTATTACATTACAAATTACGTGAATTGTCACCTCAATTTGCAAGATTTTGTTAGTAAAATTTGTAGTAAATTGTCGCCTCAATTTCCTGTCAACGAGTTATACAACCAATGGTATATAATCTCAATTTTAAATAGTTTTAAGTGACACCTATGCTTAGTGAATAATATGGAAACACTAGATACATACTGTATATATCTTTTATATTGTTAATATGGTAAGATGTTGTGTCCAACCTATCAACTTACAAATATAATCTTTCTTGACAAATACAAAAGTATAAGTAAAACATATATATGCATATACATGTATGAGCATACAAAGCATTGACATCATTGCGACGGTTACTCAATCATCAGATTCAAGCACATAAAAAATACCTACCAACACTTTGGAGTCCCTTGGATAAGTTGGGGGGGTGAGATGAGAATTTTGTGTTTTATTTTAAAGTTTAAAATATTATTTTTTAGTTTTGAGATTTGAAAAAGTTGAATTGGAATTTGAAAAAGTTATATTGGGATTTGAAAAAGTTGAATTGTTTATTATATTTTGTATGAAGATTTAAAAAAGTGTAATGATAAGATGAGATGAAGATGAGAAATCTCATCTTGTCTTTTGCCTCCAAACCTATAATTAGTGTGCCAATCCAGGGCTAAAACTCTTCACTCTCTTCCAAAATTAAGTTAGAGTCTGTTTGAGATCACAACTGTTTTAAGATATTTTTAAATTATTTCACTACTATCTATAAACTATTTATTAATTTTTTACTATTATTTTACTATTATTTATAAATTATTTTATTATTATTCATAAATATTCTGAAATATTTTATTACTATTCACAGTCTATTAAAAGACCATGCATACATATGATCTTAGAGCACTCCCAATGGATTTTGTAAAACTCATTTTTATGTAAAATTTGAAGAAAAGTAGTTCAAAAGTGCCTTCAACGGATCTTTTATTTTCAAATCTTTTTTACATTTCGCTACAGTGTTCAGCTACATTTAGCATGAACTGTTCACAAATGTAAAAATATTTTATTTATTTATTCTCTTTTCATGTACTTTATCTTCCACAATAATTTCTCTCTCCTTGTACTTTTTTTTCAACAAACTATTAAATAATATAATATAAAAAAATAGATAAATTGATGTATGGTATATTATAAAAATTAATATATAAAATAAAAAAATAAATTTTAATGATATATTTTAAAAAATAAGATACATAAATCATCAGAGTCCTCTAAGGCAATAACACTATTAAAGACACGAGACCCAAACTCATTATCCTTGTTCGTTAAGTTTCTACTGTTATATCTCGAACTCGTTCAAGGGAATAGTACTCATTATAGTTGGTTCTTCACATTTTCTTACATCGATCATTGGTCCGTACGTACGTCCAAGTCCCCTTGAGAGATATACCCCACGAAAACTAAAGTAGATTGGCTATTTCAAAGTCCATGTACTTCCATTAAAAAAAAAAAAAAAATCCATGTACTCTACTACTGACGGCTATGTCGACTATATGAATGATCCAAGGCAAACTATACTATAAAAGGACAATGCTAGGTGACTGCATTGCAGATAAGTGTAGCCCCGGATTTCGAAGTTAAGTTAAGTTAAGTTAGAGTCGAATTAAGTTAAATTTTTTTATAAATAATAATAAGTTAAGTGTGTTGAGTGAGTTCTGCAGGGTATATTTAAAATGAGTTTAAATGTGTTTAGATGTTAAGATAAATTTAGTATTATTTATGAGAAATTAAAAAAGTTATGGATCACATGTATAAAGATGTGTTGAGTTGAAAAAAGTTATAGGTCCCACGTGTAAGGAGGTTTTAAGTTAAGATGAGTTTAATAATATAAGAGTTGAGTGTTTGAATGTTAGATTTAACTTAAAATTAGATTGAACTGAGTTGATCTTAGCTGAATCTTGCAATCAAACGAGGCATACATATAATTTTTTATTTATTTTTGTTTTTCTTTCAATCATATTTTAAATATTTTTTTAAATGCATCAGTCACTATTCACTCTCATATTTTACACTTATAATTTTTTTATAGAGTGTGAGAATATTTTTTATAAGGTATAGATGTGTTTTTTATAAGATGTATAGTGTCGGATGATAAATAATAATAGATGAGAAAATTTTTCTTTTGTTCTTATCTACCAGCCATTTATAAAGTTCAACCTTATTTGATTACCAATCAGTTTCTGAGCATGTTCATATTCGCCAAAAAGTACCAGCGCACCCGTCCAACTGCACATGGAAAAACCTAATTCCTAGCTAATATATAAATATATACATGATTATCCTTTTGAGATATGAGTGATGGAGCTCATCACCCAGATCCACTACGACGTATAGGTGGAGAACTTTGGACAATTATTAGGGTTATTTTTCCCACTATTCCCACAATCTTTATGATAATTTTACCCATTACCAAAAGCTTCTCAATTTATTAATTAGAGAGAAGTGATACAATTGTAAAAAGGTTAAATAAAAATAAATTTATAATAAAAATATATATTCTAATAAAAATAATTTTATGATTTAATATGAATGTAACAAGAGAGAGCATTCAAAGTGGTGGGGACAGTTTGATGTTTTTGTCAACGCACTCACTAGAAGTCGGTACATTGATTTTAATTTGAATAAATATAGATAGAAGCCATTGTTTGGAGAATCCATTTTATACACATGATGTGGTATCATTTAGACCATACATAGAGAAGAAAAAAAAAAGATCTAAAGGCAGCTATGTAGTGAGTGCAAAGTGTGCACCACTACAGTGGCTTCCCTTTAGCACTACTCTTTTAATTTTTGTGGACTTGTGAGGATGTGCAGGGTCCCTCTAGATGCAATCGATTTCACTATGAAAATTCAAAAAATACCAACGCCGTCGCTGTTCGACTGACCTAAACGCCCTCGAAATGCAACAGTACCCGTGTGATGGATCGGTCTCTTTTGCACATCAGTTGACATTAATGGTGTTGTTACTTTTGCCCCGCCACCGCAGATCAGTTTCCCATAGGCCTTCATACTTAGAATATTCACATTGATTTATGCATATGCATATGCAAAATACCCATTTTAAAAGATTCACTTTGACATTCAAACAAAACTTTCACATTAGCTTATGCATATTTGAAATAAAACTTTTTGCCTTATTTTTTTTTTTATAGAGTTTGCAATTTTATTATTATTAAATTTTTTCCTAATTTTTTTTATATATATAGAGTATGCAATTTTATTATTATTAATTTTTTTTCTTAATTTTTAGAACCCACTATGTTAGGAGAGAGAGAGTGGGGAGAAGTGGGATGAAAAGAACTTTTTAAAGATACATAATTCAATGTAAAGAAATTTTAGAACCCAATATTGTTCATAACTAAGTAAATATTTAAAGATGCATAATCTAATATAAAGAAATTTAGATCCATATTATATAAATATGACTTTGCATTTGCATATGCTAATCTGAATGCTCTAAAATATTGAAAAACTATAGATAATGCATAATAGTACTGATTGATATTGGTTGACTTGTAATTCAATTATTATGTTCTCTATTTGTAATAAATAAATCTATTTGTAATAGGGTTTATTGACCTACCAAATATATGATTGATGTGTGGAAGCCTATCATATCAGTTTATTTAAAAAGGTGTTAGTAATTTATTTTTATTTTTTTATGAATATAATGAGCCGTACATTAAATAGCCTGACTCATTTATGATACTTAAGCGAGGGTGAAGTTGTGGGTTCTAATCCCTTGAATGGCCTTTTGTTAAAAAAATAAAAGCCTGAGTGGGATGAAGTTTGAAAATACAAATTGTATGCTTTATTTATTTATTAATATTATTATTTTTATTGTAATAATGGGTTATCAGATTAAAATTTAGCAAGATAAGAGGGGAAAAAAGAGAAAATGAAAACTAATGAATAATGTCTTCTAATACATACCAATGAGATTTAAAAAATATTACTATTTACATATCAACTTAGATCATCTGAAATTATCTCAGCATCTAAATGCAATTTAAGAGTATATCAGATCATCTATAAATAATAGTTAATTAATAGTTAATAATTTGTAAATAATAACAAAATAATTTAAAAATATTTAAAAAAATAATTATATTTCTAAACAGATTCAAAACATTTTTTTTGTTTTATAACAACAGATTCACAATATTAAGAAGGGAGGGACGAGTCGAGGCTCATGTATAGTCGGTGGACTGTTTGGTTAGGTGGATTAGGTTTTTTTTCAGAGTAAAAGGAGAGATTTTTGAGTTCGGATGTAAGATTCACAATGTTTGAAGTTTATTTTCAATAATAGCACGCTTAATTGGTTTGAAAAGGTAAAATAATCGAAATTGGTATGAAGTTGAAAAGTCAAGCAAACTTGCTTGTATATAATAAAATTTTAAATTTATTTTATAATAAAAATAACTTTATATTATCTTATCCGTTTTTACAATTTGATTAATTATATTAAAACATGTCAGTGTCTAAAATTATTTTTATATAACGATTTTAGAATATTTTTCTTTTTCTTATATATATAAATAGATTGATGCAGTGAAGGTCGTAGAAAAAAGTGGTGCAAGTTGGGATGGATCTAAAAGGACTTGCAAAGTCATGTCTACGTTGGTCGGTGGCTGGTACCATTTCCAGACAGAGACGTCGACCGTCCAAGTACAAGTGCATATATACTATATAGTGCTAAAGTAGCAGATAAAGGGACACACTCCTTAATTATTGCCTTATTATAATACAGCAACCAAACTGCTCCTCTCTGCCTTAATTGTTGCGTAATTATCCTCCTTGGCTCCCTACTTTATGCGATACATTCCATACCACACGTTTTGCCCAACAACTCATCCCATCTAATATATATGGCATGTATGGATTAGAGGTAAAGTCTTCTCAGTTAAAATATTTTTTTCGGTCAAAAACATATAAGTCTCACTCTAATTTTTACGAATATAAAAAAATTCATAATATTATATGTAAAAAATTATCTGCTTTTACCATTTATCCAATATTTTAAAATCTAATCTAAAACTCATCATACAACTATTCATAAAACATTTTTCACAAACTTTTATCTCATCATCTTGCGTTCAACAAAAGGGGAGTTATCTTTATTAAATTTTGTTGTATAATATAACTTGTTAACACCGTGTTCGTATGACTGGACAAGATTCTAGAAACTCGGATCACTATTCTTCATCTTCAAGCACAAGGATGAAGGTGGGCTTGGGATGGTCTAGAGAACCTTTGATTCTTAAGTTAGTTTCTCACGTATAGAGTAATGGCTAGAGAATCACCGAATTTATAAAGGATTTTTTGTACCTAGGACACAATTTTTATAAGAGATTTTTGGGAGACATTTTGTACCCCATGTTGGGGGGTTCATGTCACCCCTCAATACTACTCCTAGTCAGAACCTTCAATATGGCGTGAGATCTGGGTTGACTTCATAAATGCGGCGTGAGATCTGGGTTGACACTATTAATGCGGCTTGGGTCCTGAAAAGGCATATCTCAATGGTAGATGATTAGTGCTGCTGCTTTCCAAACTCATTGTTAGAGAATGAAAAGCTGTCCATCCTCACTGTTTATTTGGTGACGTAGATCCTTTAATATTAGGTGACACAGGAGATATCATGATCGACACATCTTGTCTGTCCCCCTCACAGTCTGGTTTCCTGCACGAAATGTCTTTCTTTGACTGGCAGTGTAGCACAATTCGTTGGACGAGCTACTATAGCAATCCTAAGGGTGTAGGAATATGAGATCTAGAATGGGACAGGCCTCTATGCCTTGCACAGGCCCAACCCATGGGCTAGGAGGAAAATAACCCCTCCATAACTTATCATGACTTACAATCTCATGGTAACGTATTAAAGGCATAAATTCTTCTTATCTTCGGTATTTTGTATTTTTCTGCACCACGTACGCATCACACGTGACAATTAGATCAAAGACTTCTACTTCTTTTTTTTATTTCTACAAAAACATGATGACTCCTCTATGAAGATTAGAACCCACGATCTCACCCTCCATTTTGTTACTACAAAGGGAGGACTCTCCTTTGTTACTATAAAGAAAATATATACCAATTGAAATTATAGCCAACCAGTAACTTAAATGTTTTAAACAAGAAAAAGATAGACACGTAAAATAGTTCATACAAATCCAATTGCCATGAATTAGTTTCAAAATGAAAGTCCTTCCTCTATGGTCTCTCTAACACAAAATGCTCAATCAAGTACCTCTCAGTCATGCCTACTCATTTATGTCAAATTAGATAATATCTTTACTAACATATTTGATCTTTCCTCCATTAGGAATAGAGTTTCGATACCTAACGGATACATCCCCTATATATAATAATTGGGCCATAACTTCCGATATTTTTTGGTGGTTAAAGAACCGCATGCAATGAGTGGCAGGATTATTTTAGGAGTCTACAAACAATGTTCTCTAGAGATGATTTAAAAAAACAATAATGTACTCTAGCGATGGTCAAGGAAAAAAAGAGAGATGTGAATTATGTACCTTTTTCATTCATAATAATCGGCCTTTATTTGTAATAATTAATTGGAGACTCTTCACAAAAGGCGACACTTTCCTTTTGAATCATAGTTTATTTTTTAAGAAGTCATAAAAAATACATTTATTTAGAAAATCTAGAACCTGTGTTGACCCCTACTTTCACCCTTCTTTGAGTCCTCACAATCTCTCACTTCCCTTTTTTTCTTGTCAAATTAAATTAATAAATTAATAAGTAGTGTTATTTGTATTTACATAATATGTACATACTTATTTAATAATACTATATGTTAATGATAACATGATGGTTACATACATTTTTTATATGTGTGTATATGATCAAATGTTCATACTTAAGATTAAAATTTTATGTTAGAATTAATTTTATGTTATAAAATTTAAATTAATGATAATATTGTATTAAATGTTATATTAAGATTTATAAGATTAGTTTCATATTATATCGAATATTATATTAATTTTATGTTATTAGATTATTATTATACATGAATAATAGGATTTTAAAAATAAAAAATATATCAATACACTAAAAATCACTTTTTTAACCATTAAGTAAAAAAACATTTAAAAAAAATAAATACATAAATAGTCAAAATGAAGGAATAAATTTAAGCAGCATACCAGCCTTTTCCAACTCATTATCCTTGTTCGTTAACTTTCTATTGTTATCTCTAACTCGTTCAAGGGAATAGTACTCATCATAGTTTTTTTTTTTTTTTTCTCGACAAATAAAACATTTATAGATAAACTATCAACTAATGCTAAAGCACGGGCATGAGCCTAGGGTTAGCCATCTCCTAAATAGCAGTTGAGTTAGTAGGCCCTTTGGGTGAGCAACCAAGTGTTAACGCATTTGCATGCGACTGGAGTTAACACTCGCACAATTGGTTGGCTTGGCGACTAAGACTAATGCACACACATACAATCGAAGTCAACACTTGCGCTAATGGTTGGCGACCAAGACTAACACACGTGCATGCAACCAAGACTAGCCTTCGCTTGAACAACTATCGAGAGAGTCTCCCGCTCCCATAGCTAAGGGTGTAACACGTCCAGTCCGGTCCGATTTTGGACGAAATTTAGGACTGAACCGGTATGTACTGGTTTTTTATTTTTCAAAATCGATTACGCCCCGGTTACTTTCCTAAATCGATACCTCCGGTTTCATGAGTTTCCGGTCTAATCCGGTTCGATTTTTCAGTTTTTTTAAAATGTAAAAAACATATAATAAAGTGTTACTTCTTATGATAAAATGTTATTAATAATTTAATATATATTTTATGTTTAAAGCATATGATCAATTAAATTTTCATCTTTAAGATTAAACTTTTATTTTATAAATTATAATAACATTATCTTATATATAATTATATTAATAACATATGATCAAACAAATTATAAATATTCATATTTAAGATTAACATTTTATGTTATAATTTATAAATTATAATATGAAATTATTTCATATATGATATATAATTATCTATTATATATAAAAATTTAATATATAATTATATATTATATATAAAACTTATATATATAATATTTTGTATAATATATAAAATTAATTTATATATTTTTTCCAACCGGTTTGGTTCAGTTCGGTCTGGTCCCGGAAACTACAGAACCGAAACCTGACCCGGTCTAGTTGGTTTTCATAATAGGAACTGGCTACAAATCGGACCGGTTCAAAACCGGACCAACCGGTCCGAACCCGATTTAAATTTACCCCTACCCATAACACTCCTCTTGGGTGAGCAATCATGTGTTAATGCACATGCATGCGACTTGAGTTAACCCTTGCACTAATGGTTGGCGACTAAGGCTAACACACAACAACCTGGGTTAACACTCGTGCTAATGGTTGGCGAGCAAGGCTAACGCACGCCTAAACAACGGTGGACAATATGATTCAACTTTGTACAATAATAATAAGGAAGCAAACAACATAGGTGGCGTAAACCCCTCGACAGCATGGATTCTAAAGTATCAAGAAAGTAGCATTGGCTACCGGGTATTAGTTAACCTGTAATGATAGAAGTAAAGGTATAACTATGGCACCCCATCCCTAGTATAAAGTCTTGGCGAGGTTTCACAGTGCCAAGGGTGCCAATTAAGCAGTCAACACCAAAGGATTGTTCAGATTAGTCGTGACTCATTCAAGTGAAAGTGCACGTGTTGGATACATATATAAAATCGAAGCATAAAAGACATAGGTATAGTCAGTAAATTAGACTTTTTAGTACTAGAAGTCTAAAACACAATCTTAGAAATGATGAATGACATTCCTCATAAGTATTATTATAGAGTTATATACAACTCAAATAATATGTTTATCACCTAATGGATGGCAGACCGTATACAATTGGTCGCCCCTTAGAAAGTTTTAAGTACAACTCAAAATGATGTGTGGTTCCTACGACAGAGACAAGCCTCCATTCTCAAGGTTCGGGCGGGGTTTGCTCTTCTTCCTCAGGCAGCACTCCTTAATGCTTAGGATCTAAAAAGTGAGATTTTATCTCATGTCTAAATCCCTTTTATAGGAGAGAACTCTTAGTTTAGGTCTGGATGTTCAGATGAGAATTTTTAGTTTGAGATGAAAGTTAAAAATTGAATAAAATATTATTTTTTAATATTATTATTGTTTTGAGATTTGAAAATTTTGAATTGAGATTTGAAAAAGTTGAATTATTTATTATATTTTATGTGAGAATTTGAAAAAATTGTAATGATGAGATGAGAATTTTGTATTTAAAAAAACTTCCAAACCTAACTGTGGGTCTTTCTGACTTACATCTGACTCCATATATGTTTATATATCAGTCCTTTAGCCTTGTCTATCATACAACAAGATGAGAAAGCCAGACGACCAGGGCATGGTCCACACTCCCTTATGGCTTACCGACTCCTCAGTTCTTCCTTGAATGAGGGCCTTCCACATGGCATTAGACCATACCTTTGGCTCTAGGTTCAAATGTTATGACTTCCCAAGTCGTAACCCCTTAGGAGACCTACTTCGGATGTGATCTTTCAAGTGGAGTTTAGGATTTTGCATTCGGCACTATCACTCTTCTGAGCATTTTCCGTGTGGTTCCAGAAAGCTCTCATATCTACTTCAGTCTGTCCTAGACTATTGCTTGCCTTGGGTGGGTAGCTTTTGTTTCATTAGAACCCTCTTTTTGTTCTCGCATTCACGGCGGGCAACTTTTCGAGCTCGCCTTACATAAGGTGAGGCACTCATTACCACTTTGCACTGAAATGTATCTGCCAAGTTTTCCGCAATGTGCTTACTCACCCACATGTTTGACTTGCTACACTTTGTAGCACCCACATTTATTTTCTTCACCAAACCAATGGAGTATTCCTCATTATTTTTTCCACTCAACTCCATTGATTGTATGTTACCTTGCGCTGGCGGGGCCCTCACAATAACAACAAAATCAACTATAAATTGACTATTAGTAAGTCCGATAAACATGCATCAATACAAGGAATATTGACAACCTTCAACCACTATAAAAAAATAATATATAAAAAATAAAATTAAGGCCACGAACCACTGTCGGGAGGAGGAAGTGGCTGGACAAAGAACGTGTCTGGTATTACGTCGGGCCCTAAAGTATGGCCATAGCCACCACATCATGAAGGATGCTACACAGGTCCACTCCAGATTTAACCAATAGGAACCTCCTTAATGTCTAGAGATTGAGATTGTACCTGATTCTCCACGCCCGGTTGCGAATTCGAAGGGTTACAAAAAATTATGGAGTAAGACGAGATACGTCATTCCTAGTTTCTTGGAGGGTGCTATCAAGCTCACTAACTCGCTACGAGGCCTTTCTCAACTTCCCCCACATCACCTCATCAAACTCGACTAACCACACATAACCACCTCGGCCTTGTAAAGTTATTCTCATATGTCTTTATGTCGGGCTGTGAGGTCTTTCAGCTCACCTTGTGCAATGTCGAGATCAATATGCAGCTTCCTATGTGACTCATCACCTGTATTGAACATCTCATAATACCTCAAGCAACAATCCTTCTTCAATTGGGTAGCTTTCGACTCCTCTTCTAGCTTAGCCCTCAACTCGTTGTTAAGTTAGCGCTCGACAGCCAACTCATCTTTCAAAAATATTGCGGCTTGACTAAGGCATACCACGGATCTGACGTATCAGCCTTTTGTGTAATGATATTAGCCTCTGGCACTCGCGATTGGACACCCAAACTGAGGTAGGTCTTTTCCAACCATTTCTTTTCCTCCATCGCCACAGTCACGACATGGAAAGCCCTTTCTAGATACGACTGAGAGGACTGCACTTTAACCTCCAGTCTACATTGGCACTAAGTGATCCACTGAGTTAGAGAGGATAGGCCCTACGAAGAATGGACGGTCAAGTCTAACTGTCTACGTACACTAAAACTTGGCCTCTTGCACTCGCAATTGGCCACCCAAACTAAGGTAGGCATTCTCTCAACATTGCTTTTCCTCCACCACCATGGTCAAAGCATGAAAAACCCTTTACATATACTACTGGGAGGACTGAATTTTCACCTCCAATCTACATTGGCACTAGGCGATCCACTGAGCTAGAGCGGACATGCCCTGCGAAGAATGCACAGTCAAGTCTAACTGTAAATGCAAGCAAAAATTCACGAGTGAGTAACGTAATCACATACTGGGCCAAGGAATTCACTGATCCCAGTAATTTAAGTGACAAATGGAACGAAAGTTTCGCCAATATTTGGTTTGAAAGGAGGGAGTGGCACACAGTTTAAGTCGAAGACCCCAGGGCGGGGCAAGGGTCATTGGGGAAGGTATTCAAAATGAGGCATCCTTGAAGGACACTTAGCGGAGAAAGACGTGGCCCTAGGCAACAAGGGCAAGCCACAAGGAGAGCAGACTCATGGATCAGGGTGACCATGTTTTGGCCTGCTGGCTATTTGAAACAACTTCACCCTCAGCAACGAATGGGTTGGGAATTTCACCAACCTTTAGGTTGAAGATCCTCGGGTGAGACGAAGATCCTCAAAGAACATCCTTGGGAGTAGACACCCTTGGTGGACACTCAACGGAAAAGGGCGAGCCCCCAGGCGACTAAAATACGTTGTAATGAAACTTAACTCATGGAACAACCATATTTTGGCTCAACAAGACCTCTAAATGGCTTCACCCTCATTGATGTTTTGGACGTTGTGTAAGGCAGTATTAATGGCGACTTTGGATACCCCCTCAGTAAGGGCAGCAATAGCCAAAAACATGTCTCCCGTGAGGGTTGCTTTTCCTTTAAGAGAAGAGTTGGCGCTTGGTGGAACCTCTTGAGCCAGGGTTGCAACTTATTCTTTGTAAGTAGATTGGTTGATGTAAGCCTCAACTTGCTTCTTTGCACTATCGGTAATGCTCTAACTAAACGTTCTCTTTATCATCTCTATAACCTCCACGGAATCACTGTAAGCCATAGATGAAGGGGATGCTGACGTGAATCTCTTGAGAAGAATTTAGGGTCTAGGAGAGAATCCAAGTCCTGGATCGCCTGGCTTACGATGCCTATGAGACAATCATCATGCAATGGAGGTGTGGTTGCTGGGTTTTCTAACTACCTTCGAAATCAGGGATGCCAGATAAAGGCCTTGATGATGCGACTCTCTCAGAATCAGCAGGGTTGGCATATGACAGGGACCATAAAGCTGTTCGGACCCCTCTATGCAAGGCCTCCTCCCCTTCGGATTTCAAAATGAAATGACAACCCTTTTACGCTTGTGGGCTGACATGATTAGGAAATGTGACCAATCTAGCATGACCAAGAAATGTAGAAATAGCTGTCGTTTGGGACCGACGTCAGAAGGCCTTGACTAGAAACTTGCAACGGTTGGCCTTACTGAAAGGGAACTCCCAACCTTCCTAAAACACAAAGAATTTCTAGTCCCAATTCTTGAAGTGGGAATACCAAGACTCCAAGTGGATAACACAATAATCAGTGCACGAGCGAAAGCTGCATTAATTCCTGTCATGCCTTCTCATGTTATGGACGTGGAAGAATTCACGGGTTTTCAGGTCCAGATTCTCAACACCAACTGCTTCAAGAGTTTGCCTCCATACCACATAGCAAGACAAGAAGATCCTCCAAGCATTGAATAAAAGCTGGGTGGGAGCCATGCCCAAATAGTCTAAATTGTCACGGAAGAGGTGGCAAAAGGGAAGCCTCAGCCCCATCTAGAACATGTCAATGTAGAGTGCAACGTACTTTATAGCCCTTCCGTACTAACTATACCATCGCGAGAGTCGAGAAGACTCAGCCTCACTACATTAGGATGTCATACCAATCAATCACAAAGTTAAACTCCACTTGGGAAGTGGTCACTGCCCATTAACTCCCCTTGAAAGCAGCAAGTTGAGGGTCCTCGAGGCCTATCCTTGTTTGATGAGAACGAGAAGCATTTTAGGGAGTCATTTAGATGAATGAATGCGAAAGCTTGTAGACAAAAAATGAGAGAAATAAGAAGGAATAGCTAGACGCGGAGATAACTCGGAGCAAGAAAACGAAGTGAAGGAAGAAGAAGAAGAAGAAGAAGAAGAAGAAGAAGAAGAAGAAGAAGAAGAAGAAGAGTTACAGTTATGGGGAGATGGAATAACCAAAGGTGCATAAGTTAAAGCCAAGGAAAAGGCGCCACATGTCAACATGAGAAGGAGCATGCCGAACAAATTCCATATTTTGCATTGCACGAAGAGACGAGCATGATCTCTGTGCCAGGCAGACCATTGAGTTACACGCTGCACGACAAGCTAATGAGTGAACGTGCAAATCTTGTGCAATACGAAAAGGGACACATGTCCAAAGAAACTTAGCAAATTTAAAAAGAATGAAGTTGAAAAAAGGAAAATTCCAATCGGCACACATCTCGCAAAAGACTAATGAAAAAACTTGAGTGCATAGCTGGTGAGGAAAGGATAGTAGACGACTAAAGACGTAGTCACAATGGACTCGCATGAGGTAAGGTGGCTAAAGGATAAAACTTAATGAAATGGTACGAGGGATGGAACCTGGGAATCATACTCAATTCGGAACCACCGCCGATTGAGTCTTTCAAAAACCAAGATTCGTAAAGACTAGTTCGACAGGATTCTTGTGTTGGAAGGGCATAATTAGTGGAAAAATTATGCTCTGAAAGGATGGTTACCATATCGAGTCCCTCAAATGGAGCTCTCAAAAGAAATATGCCATATTGAGTTTCCCAGTCTCTATAAATTGGTCACCAAGTACATTCTATGCATGAACTCTCTCTCCCTCGTATTTCCATTAGAGTTATGCTATTCATCATCCTAATTCTCATCATTATTTTCTCATCATCCATGATGTGGTATTAGATGATTGGAGATTATTTATTATATTTCACTTCTAAACCTATCATCTAATGCCACATCATGGGATAATGAGAAAATGGATGATGAATGAATTTTTTCTTTCTATTATGAGGAAAAGGCTTATTCTCCTCTAACTTGACTATTGGAGGCATCCCTCACTGGACCCCTGAGACTTTTGTTCTAGTTACTGGTTAGTTGGGCATGTTACAAGCATTGCTGAAAATTATATCAACGTCCACTAATGCATATCATTTAAATGTTGAAAACCCTATTCAGCTCTTGAAGTTTGTTGATAACAAACAAGTAGGTTGTGTGGTACGTTTTTTTGGCTTAATAAATGAGAAGAAATGTGTTGTTTATTAGGGGTGTAATCGGTCTGGTTTGGACAAAATTTGGGACCAAACCGATATACACCGATTTTGTATTTTTAAGAACCGATTTCGCACCAGTTACTCTCCTAAACCGATATTTTTAGTTTTACCGGTTCCGGTTTGGTTCAATCCGGTTTTTCGGTTTTAATATACTATATTATATATTATATAATAAATATAATAGTATATTATAGTATATAATGCTATAGTAATAATATATTGTCGTATATTATCATATATATTATAATTATATTATAGACTATAGTGATATATTATAGTTATTATAATATATTATTAGTATAACTATTTTTTAGTTATAATATATATGAACCGGTCTGGTTCGGTCCGATTTTAGAAAAAGAAAAATCGAAATGATTTTGATCAGTTTTAAAAAAAATAAAATTAATACCAAACCTAACCAAACTCAGTACCGGTTCAACGGTTTATTTTTACACCCCTAATGTTTACTTTGTGTGGTATAGGAAAAACTTACCTTTAAAAGATATCTGATATTTTGATTATGTTTAATGGGCCAGGACAAAGTCAGGTTTATAAGTTCGGAGGGATAAGTTACTTTTGGACTATAATAAATAGTTGAGTTTAAATTTTTTGGGAATGCCATTAGCAAATTGAACAACAAAATAATAAGTGAGTAAAAATAAGAAAGGAAAAGGAACTTTCGGACTTGATTCTTCCAAGAAAATTGGTGATGTTACATCTAAGATTTTTTATATTTTGCGATTAAAAGAAGAAACCGAGTTTTTGAAATCGACCTATAGAGGGATTATAAAAAAGTATTAATTACATATCAACGATAAATTAAGGTATCGTTTAGATTGTGAGTTGAGATGAGATGAAAGTTGAATAAAATATTATTTTTTAATATTATTAATATTTTAAGATTTAAAAAAAATTAGATTGTTTATTATATTTTGTTTAAAATTTTGAGAAGTTTGTAATGATGAGATGAGATGAGATGAAACATTTCTTGTATCCAAACGGGACATAAATTTATATTTTTTTCGAATTATGTATAGCAATAACATACCAATACCCAATGAATGTGGGTTTTTTTGTTAAATATATTTCACCTAGATAATTATATATTTCAAGAGAAATAATATAATGTGAATTATCGTTATATTTTAATTATCTTGAAATAAAACATGATAGAAAAAGAAAAATGTAATTACCTTGAAATCTAATTTGATGATTATAAAATTGGGCCAGATAAAAAATTGTGGATGAAAGCCCGACCCGTGATTCAGAGAATAGTTCTACAATTGCGAGAAATATCAACCCGCAATATAACCCAGCATCTAACCCATCTCCAGGCAATCCACCAATACAATTGACCCAGTTCCGTGATCCAGAACCATATGTTTCAATTTAAAAAAAAAAAAAAAAAACCGTATGTTTCAAGTATTTCAAACTATCTAAATCAATTTCAAAGCCAAAATGAGACAATTGAAAATGATGCATTACAAGAAAAAACAAATTTTAGTAACTAGTCGTAGACCCATTGTTTTAAATTTCTTTACGGTGATCATTGATTTAAGTACTGGAATGGAATATCTCGATACCGGTATATTCAAATAAACCATTTTAGAGATTAATTATATATTATATATAAATATTTACATGTATATATAAACTAACAACTAATAGAATAAATATATATATATGTAAGTGTGTATAATATATGTGTATGATATATGGAAGAATTGAATATTTATAAAATGAATATGGTTTAAAAATCTACAAACTTGAGTTGAGACATAAAAATAGAGAAAACGAATAAAAGAATAGAGAAATTATTACAAATGATATTTAAAAAAAAAAAAAAAAGAGAATGACGGGACATATTTAAAGTTACAAAAAATTAAAATTATGTAAATAAATTTTATATTCTAGAATTAGTTAAATACGATCAAAGTACAAGAAAATTACAAAAACAGTCCGAAATGGAATTAGGTTCGGAATGTCAATTTCAACCAGAATTTGATTGGAATGGCCGAAACGGGCCGGAATTTAGAGTGAAACAAAGTGAGGAGGTATAGTGTACCGGATACTACATCGGGATGTAACGAAATTTAAAACTATGCGTAAACCTGCAACGGCGTTCAGGTTGAAATAACTATATTGTTATTACTATTTAGTCGATTACCTGACATGGTGACTAAAGGGTCTTTTCCTTCAATTTTTGAAAATGAGAGAGAATGTTTTTTTTCTTTTTCAATAAGAGTAGATGAAAGATTGGAAACCAAAGTTTATATCACACAAGAGGAATGATTTTTCCAACAAGAGTAGGAGAAAAGAATAAATAAATGACAAAATAATAAAACTTATGAAAATGATTGATGACGTGGCCCATTCTTTAGTGAAAATATTGTTTTAGGTTTTGAAAAATGATATTTGCAATTATAGAATATGCAAGCGTTGCACTTTTTTTAAAAAAACTAAATAAATATAAGATTTACATTAAAAAAATTAATGGTAGACCTTACTATTTTTCTAAATAATTATGCAATACTTACATAACTAATAGCTGTATTCACCATTACTCCTCGTAATACAAAATTGTAATGTTCAGTTTTTTAGTCATACGAAGTTAGGAATCAATAACGAAACTCTTACATTGCTACTTTAACTGAGATTGGACCTTAAAGATATGCTAATAAAACAAATCAGAGGTGTTGGGTAATCCATACAACAGGTAAAACACTAAACACCAAATCACTTAGAAAGTGGCATGAATAGGTTGGGCCAAGTTACTTTTATGGTGAATCCATTAGGCCCAATTTCCATCGTATTCAAATTTGGACCCAAGTTTTATCATTTTGGACCTATTTTCAGATAGATAGAAAGGGGGAAAAGAGAGAAAAAAAAAAAAAAAAGCTTTCAGCCCAAAAAAAGCTTTCAGCCGAAAATGATTTCATATTTATCAATTGTTAATTGAACATCTTGTAGTTTCTTAGCAAATGGTAATCCGATGCAACTTAGATCAACCATGCCATAACACAAATGTCATCAATCATTGGATAGATACATTTTAACATTAATAATCCATGTCCACTGAATGAAAAATTAGAGAAATCCAATTTTAAGCTACGTATTATGAAGTAGACTCAATCAATCCAATGAAATATAGTAACTAGAAAAAAAAAAAAAAAAAATCTTCAAGACATAAACTTGAAATAGACAAGTTCATAAAGGACGAGTCTACTAACTTGTTTATTTTCAAGACCAAAATTTAAAATTTTGAAAACTTTAAAAACTTTCAATCCCATCATTACAACCTTTTCAAATTTCCATACAAAATAAAATAAATAATTCAATTTTTTTAAATCCCAAAACAAATATAATATTAAAAAATATATTTTAACAATATTTTATTCAACTTTTCAATTTTAATCTCATCTCATCTCATCTCTAAAAACAAACGAGGCCTAAATATATTCCAAAGAGAAGTACAGCGTAGAACTCCCAACTCGCCTAACAAGCTACTAATGATGTCATGTTTATGCACATGTATTAGGATTTGGGTTCTTTGCGTTTAGATGTTAAACAGAATTCAGCTGAGTTGAGTTCTTTATGAATAGTAATGAGTTGAATAGTGAAGAGAATTATGTGGGATCTATCTAAACTGAGTTTAAGGTGTGTTTGAATGTTAAGATGAGTTTAATACTTTTCATGCAAAATTGAAAAAGGTTGTAGGTCCCACGTATAAAGATGTTTTAAGTTGAAAATTATTGTAGGCCCCACGTATAAGAAGGTTTTGAGTTGAGATGGATTTAGTAATTTGAGAGTTGAGTATTTAGATGTTAGACTCAGCTTAAAATTAGACTGAATTCAGTTGAGTTCATTAACCAAACGAAGTCTAGAGTTCTTAGTTGATTTCAAAAGTTTAGAGTAAAAAGAGATAATAATATAAATTGAATCCCATATTATTTATAATTATTCAAGTGAATTTTTCGATCAATTCTAAATGTTCAGTAAATAGAATATCTATACCTCTCTTTTGAGGCTCTAGATCATTTCAACCAAGAAATCTAGGAAATCTCAGTTCCATGTACTAAGTAGGAGGATATATATTCTTATCATAAAAAATAATAGAATGTTTGAATTCACAAGTCTCTTCAACTCATCTCATCATCATCATTACAATTTTTTCAAATTCTTACACAAAATATAATAATCTTTTTTTTTTAAATCTCAAAACAATTTTCTTAAATTTCCATACAAAATATAGTAAATAATTTAATTTTTTCAAATTCTAAAATAACTTTTTCAAATTTTCACATAGAATATAATAAAGAATTTAATTTTTTTAAATCTTAAAATAATAATAATATTAAAAAAATATTATTTTTTACTATTCACAAACCATCTCAATTCATCTCTAAATTCAAACGACACCGGTTAAAAAAAATTTAACCGAAAGATATATAAAGCAGACGACGCCGCTTGGCTCGCAACACTCCTGATCAAGAGGGTTATAATTTATATGCATACAAAACGAATGATGCAGCCAACTTAACATCATATATTAACACAATGCATTAATACAACGTTAAGTGCTAAAGACTGCATTATAATATGGCTCTCGCTAAAAACAGACCTGCTCAAAGTCCACATCGTCACCTATTAATTAAGCTCTGAATTGCTGTTGAACTATTTTGTTGATTTTGGACTCGTGCCTTTTTACGGCCCAACGATTGTGCAGTACTGTTTAAAAGAGATTCATCACTCGTTTGAAAAGTGAGATGAAATAAAAAGAGATAAAATAAGATGATTTTAAATGAATTAAATAAAATATTATTTTTTAATATTATTATTGTTTTACGATTTAAAAAAATTTAATTGTTTATTATATTTTGTATGAAAATTAAAAAAAATTATAATGATGAGATGATATAAAATAGGTTGAGAATGTTTCTGTATTCAAATGAGACCAATTTAGATAGTATGATATTTATAAGTAGACGCACAAAATCCTTTCTATTTTTTTTTTTTTTTTAATCTCTTATAGCAAGAGAATGCAAAAAGTTCATGACCTCTTTATGCGACCCACTAATTAAGGAGATGTTTGGAAAATGAGATGAAATTAGAAATCTATAAATAGTAATAAAATTATTTGATTTATAATGTTTTATGAGGTTTTGAGAAATGACATATAAAAAGTTGAATTATTTGATTTATAAAGTTAAAATATTATTATAATTTTATTTTTTAATATTATTTTATTTTGAGATTTGAGAAAGTTAAAATTTTTTTTATATTTTGTTTAGAAGTTTGAAAAAGTTGTAATGATTAGATAATGATTAGATGAAAAAATTAAAAATTTTAAATTGAAAAGTATATGTTTGAGTGATATTTGGATATTGAGATATGATGAGATGAGATGTGATGAGATGAAACCATCTCAACATCCAAACAACCCCATGTTAAAAAGAACTAACTTGAAAGCTAACCAACCAACTGTTATATTTTTTTTTTCAAAGCCTTTAATCATAGAAGACAACAACAGAAAGAAGAGCTATAGACCAACATTAATTAATTAGCAGCAGTTCATGAGTACATAATCCTAAATCCCCGCGAGCCCTTTGTTTCAAATATAAGGAAAAGGAGAAAATAAAAGCTCATTAATGTCATGATTGTGTTGGTTCATTCTAATTTGAACTTTGATCCAGTCGAAATGATTTCTGTGCTTTCTCCAATATCCTAAGCCTTTTTCTCCTTTTAATTTGTTCCAAAAAATATGCCTGCTTTTGTACGATTACACTAATTCCAAGCACTAATTTGCCTAATTGCTAATGGATAAGTGATGCATGATCTGATCCCGACCGAACACTTAAATTAAACAGAACAAATAATTAATACTCATAAACATGGTCGGCCATTGTGGATCATCTAATTTATTCTTACTGGCCTGAGTCATGAGTGATCACTGAGCGTGTCATCCGCAGCAAAAAGCTGCAATATTAATAAAAGCAGTTGCTGTTGTTCTTAGCTTTTAAGGAAGGAAGAGGAAATTAATAATCCGAAACCCCATAAAAAAAAATGTTAATTAATATATCAAGCTTTGCATGCATGGCTGATGGCTGGCCTACCTCTTTCAAGCACAATAAGACATCAGATGGAGAGATTTCATATCACTGCATGCCGAGGAATCACATCACATTAACTCTCCATTAATATTGATTGCCAATTTGCAAAGGTGGGTGTGCGTCATTAAAATGTCGACCCCCAAGCGCATGCACACCATAATTACTTGAACATTTACTTCACACCTACCTCAACTTGGCTCGATTGCTGCCGTAGTACATATACATATATATGGTATGTAGTTTGGTCTGGGAAGACGTTCTTGACAACTTTCAGCAGCGGTAGTCTATGCAATTTGGAGAGGAAAAAAATGAGAACTTTCCATCGGTTTTAAGAGTAATGAAATAAGTACTACTTTCATGGCTTTAAGCCACTTTTAGGAAAAATGTAAATTATTTCTTTTGCCATTGTCCTTGATAATTAATTGATGATGCTATATATATATATATATTTTATCTCTAATTGTGGATTTATTTTTATAAAATATTTTTGTAGTTAAACCATTTCTCTTTAAGATATAGTACTTGTCTGAAAGTAACAATTTATTTTGTATTCGAGCATAAGGTTAATATCATTTTACGACCTTATAAACAAGATTGACTCAAGTTCAAGTTCTTCAACTTGCACTATCGTAGCGTTTTCAATCTTGTATATTCTTGATATTTTAAATGCCTATTAAACAGGCTAAAGAAAATGTTATAAAACTACCACTTGTCCCAAAAGTTTAAATTTATGGGAAGATGTAAATTTTATTATTTATTTTTTATCCTTAACACTCATCACATATGTACCAGACTCTCCCTCAATATACAGTAAATCTAACATATGAAATATTTAATTTGTGTGGTGAAGTGTAAAGTTTGCATTCGAATACAAGACTTCTGCTCTGATATCGTATAAAATTACTATTTATACAAATACAAGACTTCTGCTCTGATATCGTATAAAATTACTATTTATACAAAAAAAAACTTGAATTTATAAAAAGATGCGAATTTTACTATTTATTTTAAATATGTCCTTAACAACGGTCATATAAGCGTATATTTGGCATTAAAAGGTCTCACTCGAAGCTTTAAAATGTCCACTACTTCAGCTTCTTCGAATATCTCATTTACTAGAGACGTTTTCCACCATTTAGGGTCTGGATTTTATTAGCTCAACAACCTTGGCCGCATTTAAAATTTTTACTTGAGGTTGCTCCATGCCAAGTAAATGACTTAGGGATCCATTTATCCTTCGATATCTTATTAATGTACTCACCATTCTCAACGCTCCGAATTGATGAGTCCATCTTTTAATTAAACCATATGCTGACCAAATACTTCTATGTACTCTATGCATAATATGGATTTTTAATCAATTTGGCATGCATTAAAGAAATTTACACTAGGGAAATATTTTGCTTTGAAAATCTTGCAGCCAGAGAAGTAGGGTTATGCAGGAGTACTCTTTAGGCTTGTTTAGCTAAGACTACCTTATTAATCTTCGAGATTCTGAAAGCCTAAACCACCATTTGATTTGACTTTAACCAATGCATATTTGAGCCTTTGTCTTGATGGGTCCACCAAATACATTGCATCATAGCATTGATGTTCTTGCATAGTCTTTGGAATTAAGGAGGAAAACACATATACAATAGGCCGGTTGGAATGGCTTGCATCTTCCTTGGAAGGGGTATTTTTCTCCCAGGGGCCCGGCTTCCACCTAAGGACCCTCAAGACCCAAACTCTAAGTGAGCCCAGCCTGACCCAATCTCCTGCGGGGAAGAATTGGGCCATGGCAGGCGCGGGAGGGGTCTAGCTCGGATTGTGCCCGAAGAAGGGCAACCGCATTAAATGCAAGGGCATGATCTGCGAGCGATAATCCCGGCAGAAGATTCAGTTGCTGACAAGTGGGTTGCCCCATTAAATGCGACTATCTGGTAGACTGACGGAATGGGACCCAAGAAGTGGAAAATTGGAGACAAAAGAGGAAGTGGGAATGAAGATTTGGTAACTTCAATCTTCCTTGGAACTCTGATCATAACTTCTTACTCCTTACATTATACTCTAGAGGATGCTGACTTTGGAATCGGAGGTGACACGGCCACCCCCTGCCACCCTTTCTTCCACCTTCCCAGATATAGGAGTACTATTGTTCCCCGACGGCTACAAAACATGCATCAACAATTGGAGCGATTTATGTGATTTGACATTATTTCAGCCTAACAGCTTCATCATGCCAGCTACGACCCACTCCGTAATGGTCCATGATTGAGAAACCTCACTGGCCAATTGAGAGGATGTATCTACGGAGACCAAGGAGCAAGTGGCGGACCCTACACCTGAATCGAAGGAGCGAGTGATGGAGCCACCCCAAAGGTAAGAGAGTCCTGGATACATTGGGAGGGGGAAGTACGTGGTGGAATAGATCCAAAGTACGCCAGTAGCTATACCCTTGCCCCTAGAGCTTACCAATCGGTAAGTGGAAACCCAGGATGAGCAAAATTTGAAGCAGGGAAAGACTGATAAGCTCCTTGAATTGGTATCCCTGGATCTCGCCCACCCAGAGAGGAGAGTGTGAATAGAGACAAGGATGGATACAAAACGAGATCTCAATTAATACAACTTCTTGTCGAGTGGCAGATCGTGTTCGCTTGGCATTACATGGATATGCCTGAAATCAATAGAAACATAATCGAGCACTGTCTAAGTGTAAGTCTCGACACGAGGAAAGTCTGGCAGAAAAGAGGTAGCTTTAGCGTAGAGAAATACCTGACGATAGTAGAGGAAGTCGACTGGCTACTGATCGTGGGCTTCATCCAGGAAGCCCACTACCCGGAATGGCTTTCTAATGTGGTCCTGGTGTAAAAGTCGAATGGTAAATGGAGAATGTACGTAAACTTCACCGACTTAAACAAGGCGTACCCAAAGGACAACTTCCCTTTACCAAGCATTGACCTTATCGTTGACTCAACAGTTGGATGGACACCATGGATGCCTACTCTGGATACAATCAGATCTAGATGAGCAGGGAAGACGAGGAGAAAACTGCTTTCATCACGGACTGCAACCAAGAGATGCCCTTCAGCCTCAAGAATGCTGGGGTTACCTACTAGAGACTGGTCAACAGGATGTTTAAGCAGCAGATCAGTTGCAGTGTGGAAATATATGTCCATGACCTATTGGTTAAAAGCAAGGATTCGGAGGGACATGCTGGGGACTTGAGGGAGGTTTCATAGTCCTTTGGAAGTACATAATGAGACTCAACCTTGTCAAATGTGCTTTCGGAGTCCCCCCCACACCATCAACTAGGTATAGAGGTTGGCAAGTGGAATCACGGTACTCAATCGGTTTATCTCCCAGTACTCAAGTGTGCACCATTCTTCCAAGTGCCATAGAAGGCCCACGAATGGAACAATGACTGTGAGGACACATTCGCCCGACTAAAGGAATACCTCACCAACCCACCCCTACTAAGCCAAAAATGTTGGGAGAGACATTGCATATATACCTGTCGATGACAACTATCGTTATCTCAACAGTGTTGATCCATGAGGAGGATAAAGTACAAAGGCCTGTCTATTACGTCAGCCATGCACTAAGGGGAGCGGAACCAAGATTGACCAATGGAGCTATTGGCATTCTCGCTGGTAGCAGCTGCGTGCAGGCTCAGACCATACATCCAAGCACACCCACTTAGAGTCCTGACGGAAGCACCACTGAAAAAGGTCCTGTAGTGCTTGGACATGTCCAGATGACTAGTGAACTGGTCGATCGAGTTGAGCAAGTTCGATATCGACTATGTGCCTCGAACGGTGGTTAAGGGCTAGGCATTGGCAAACTATGTCTTAGAGATTACGAGATCTACCGAGGAAATGCCCCCCAAGCCGGGGGCAACTAGTGGTATGCCTACGTTAATGGATCTTCATGTCGGAAAGGTGGGGGTGTACATAGTATCTGATGAGGGCAAAGAAATCTCTCACTTGATTTGACTTGGGTTCAAAACCACCAACAACGAGGCGGCATACGAAGCTTTGTTGGTAGGGCTCTCCATCGTGAGAGCACTAGACGCGATGGATGTGAGAGTAAATGTAGACTTCGAGGTGGTGGTGAACCAGGTCAAATGAGCACAAATGGCGAAGAGCAAAAAGCTCCAACTCTACCAATAGCGAGTATAGGAAGAGCGGGACCAATTCAAGAGCTTCGACCTCAAAGGGATCCCTTGGAAAGACAACTAGAGGGCAGATCGACTAGCCTCGAGAATGGATGATGCTGAATTACCATGGAAAGCATTCACCAAAGTAGTGGAAGTATCGATTGTGGAGGCCATGGTAGCAGAAGGGGATATGTTGTGCCAGAATGGGGCTATGAGATAAGTTGGTTCTTGGTCACCAGAGAATTACCTACTCAGAAGGAGGAGCTGAGAAGGGTGAAGAATAGGGCTGCCTGATTACTTTGGTGGACGAGAAGCTGTATAAATGAGGCTTCTCTTCCCCCTTCACAGGTGTATCTCCCCAGAGGAAGCCCAGTAAGTCATGAAAAAGATACACAAAGGGGTTTGTGGGAACCATTCGACTGGAAGGACCTTGACGAGACAGGCCTTGAGAGCGAGTTATTATTGGCCCTAAGCCCATAAAGAGCAGAAGAGTTTGTGCGAAAGGTGAGAGGTAGACATGCTAGTCCCGCATTGCCTGCCTGAGGAAATGACGTCCATTGCCTCCCCTTGGCCATTCCCACTGTGGGGGCTAGACATCGGGGAACTAATGCAGTGGGCAAATGGTGCTGCAAAGTTCGTCTTGGTGGTGGTAGATTACTTCACAAAGTGGGTGCAAACATATCCTTTACAATGATAACTGCCACCTCTATGACCTAGTTCCTGTGGAAAGCTGTGGTCTATTGGTAGGACATACCTTGAGTCATCATCCCAGACAACGGAAGATAGTTTGATTCTGATCACTATGAAAACTAGTGTGGAGAGCTGGGCATAAAGTCCAAGTATTCTTCCCCAAGTCATTCCCAGGCTAACGGGGCAAGTGGAGGCGACCAACAAGACACTAGTGGGAATCTTGAGAAAATATTAACAACCAAGAAAGGGATATGGGCAGAAGAGTATCCTAGGGCCCTATAAGCATATCAAACCAAAGTAAAAACCGCTATCGGATAGACCTCATTCACATTTGTGTATCGGAGAGAGGCAATCTTCCCAACAGAGGTGGGTATGCCAACCTTCCGGATTCAACACTTCAAAGAAAGAGCAAACAAAGAAGAATTGTGCATGAACTTGAACTTGGTAGAAGAAAGAAGAGATGAACCCAAGGTAAAAATGGTGACTGGTAGGAGAAGAGCAAAGTAGCAGAGCAGTACTTGAATCGAAGGGTCAGGCCCTGGTCATTCAAAGAAAGAGATTTGATATTGGGGAAACTTGAGTGATGTTCTAGAAAGAGGGAAAACTTGGCCCAAGGTTGGAGGAGTCATACATAGTCACGACCTGCCTGCCGGAGATCTAGAACATACTATCTTAAGGACTCTGAAGGGAAGGAACAACCATGCCCCTGGAATGTGGAGCATCTAAAAAAATATTATTTATAAGGACTATGTAAGAGGGGAGTACACCCTCAGATTGATCTTTCAATGAAAGAGTTTTGTTACTTATACTTCGCTAATATATCACAGAACTCACTCTCACCAAAACCCTCTAGGCGTCTAAATGCCACCCAGTGCGGTCAATTCTAGATCCTGCCTGGCCAGTTGGGTCGATGCTCCGCTGTCAAACCCCAATGCGCACAGGGAGGAACATCTTTGCCAAGTGGCCCAATCCCCTCTTGCCACCCAGTGTGGTCGATTCCAAATCCTGCCTTGCCATTCGAGTCAATGCTTCGTAATCGAACTCCGATAGGCACAGGAGGAAACACCTCTTCCAAGTGTTCCAGTCCCCCCTCGCCACCGACAGCGATCGATCCTAGATCCTGCTTAATTACTTAGAACAATGTTCCACGCTCTCACCTTGGCATCCAAAGGCCACCCAGTGCGGTTGATTTTAGATCCCACCTTGTCATTTGGGTTGATGCACCACTCTTAAACCCCGATAGGACTAGGGTGGAATACCTCTCCCAAGTTTCTCAATCCTTCCTCGCCACCTAGAGCGGTCGATTTCTGATCTCACACGGTTCCTCAGGGCGATTCTCCACACTCGTGCCTCATCGAACAAGGGAGGGAACATCTCTCCTAAGTATTCCAGTCCCTCCCCGCCACCCAGCATGGTCAATTTTAGATCCGGCTTGGTCCTCTATGGAGATGCTTTATGCTCGTGCCTAAGCATTCAAATGCCACCCAACGCGGTTGATTCTAGATCCCATTTGGTTACATAGGTTGATGCTCCATGCTAATGCCTTAGTGTCCAAATGCCACCCAATGTGGTCGATTTCAGATCCCACCTAGCCATTTGGGTCGATGCTCAGTGCTCGAACCCTAACGGACGCAGGGTGAAACACCTCTCCCAAGTGTCCCAGTCCCCCCTCACCACCTAGGGCAGTCGATTTCAGATCTTGTCTGGTTCCTCAGAGCGATGCTTTGCGCTAGCGCCTTGATAGACATAGGAGGGAGCACCTCTCCTAAGAGTCCCAGTCCCTCCCCGCCATCCAACATTGTCAATTAGGTGTGAGCACAGACTTAGTCAAAGTTAGATTCCTCTAAATCTAACTTCGAGTCCGACTTGTCGGAGTGAAGTTGGATTTAGGCTTTCAGCTTAAGGTTTTTTTTTTTTTAGTTTCATATTTAGCCCATTTGGAAAAGAATTTTTTGTGGGCTTTTAAATATCAATTTTTTGAAAAAAATTAAAAACTAAAACTAAATCATTCATTGCTAATTTAATTTTATACTAAAATCTAACTTATTTTTATACTAGATTTATACTATAGTGTCTAATTATATGTTAACATACTATAGTATTACATATTATTTTTAGTCTCTAATTACATGTTATTATACTATAGTATTACATGTTATTATATTATACTAGTGTCTGACTTATTTATAACTTATTTCTTTACTAGACTTATTTATAGTGTCTAATTACATGTTATAATAATATAGTAAATTTGTATTATATGTTATCAACTTATTATACTAGACTTATTAGTTATTTCTATACTAGTGTCTAATTTATTTCTATACAAGACTTATACTATAGTGTCTAATTACATGTTATTATACTCATGTCTAACTTATTTCTAATTTAATTATATACAAGACTTTCTAGTGTCTAATTAAATGTTATTATACTTTAGTACAGTAGTATATGTGTTATTAACTTATTATACTAGACTTATTAAATACTTGTGTTTAACTTATTTCTATACTTGATTATATATGGTATTAATACTATGATGTTTACATATACTAAACTATCATTAGTTTATTTATATTATAATATAAGTATATTATTTTATAATAATTAGTTCATACTAGTATATTATCGAATTTAACTATATAAGTTCTAGTTATATAACTATGCTAGTATATACGATAAATTTATAGATAAATATATATTTTTGTACCATATGTACAATATTGGAGTCGGATTCAAAGTTGGAGTCTGAGGAAAAGTTGGAGTCATAGTCGGTCCAACGACACATCCGACTGAAAAATTAAAAAGAAATCTAAAGTCGACTCCATTTTGTCAGTGTCTGAGCAAAGTTAGAGAGGAGTTGGATTCAGAGTGGAACACCTCTCCAAATTGTCACAGCCCCTCCCCACCACCCAGTGCGATCGATTTCAAATCCCGCATGGTCCTTTCGGGTGATGCTCCACGCTTGCGCATAGGCATTCAAATGCCACCCAGCGAGGTCAATTTTGGATCCCACCTGGTCCTTAAGGGTGAAGCTCCATGCCAGCACCTAGGAGTCCAAACGCCGCCTAGCGTGGTCAATTTTAGATCCCGCATGGTCCTTTAGGGCGATACTCCACTCTTGCAACTAGGTGTCCAAACACCACATAGTCCAGATGCCATATGATGGGGGAAAAAGACACGGGAAGGAGAAAGAGAACAAGAGTGCATGGCAAGAGACGCAAGGAAGAACTTATTATATACATGCATCGACGTCAGAGTACAAGATACTAAGTTCCTAGCCCATAGGCGGGGTAAAATAAAAAAAACACAACAAACAAACGTGATTCTCAAGGATGGGGGTTTGGTGGAGGGAAGGCATCCGACATCAAGTCACGACCTAGAGAATCGAGGAATTGGAGTGAAGAGCCATCAATCTGAAGGATCGCAGGTAGAGCTGTAGAAGATTGACCCCAGGCCCAGTTACGAACTGGCCTCGCCCAGCCAGTTGAGGAGAAATCCATGCCAAGTCCGCCCTATAAAGCAACGAGATTAGACATCACAGAGGCCACCCGTGCGCCTTGAACAGTTACTTCATTTCAAGCCAAACCCANCGAGATTAGACATCACAGAGGCCACCCGTGCGCCTTGAACAGTTACTTCATTTCAAGCCAAACCCAACTCGGATCTAAAGGACTAGAGCTCTTCCACCCGTGACCCGCTTTCCTCATGACTCCTCAAGAGGGAATCAGTAAGGCCCGCAATCAACTAGTCCCGCAACCTGACCTCGTTTTGAGCCACTTTTGCACTTCTATATTACGGGAATGTTGCTCCTTAAAAGGGAGTATTTGATCCCACAAATGACCTTGTCATGACTTAGGCAATGCTCCCTCAATCCCATCAACTCGGCTTCACTAAGATGGCAGCTCACCTCCTTGTCCCTTCTGGCTAGCTCATCCTCGAGGTAAGAAACCCTATCCCGGAGACTGGCACTCTCCTTCTCTAAGTTCGCCCGCCCATCCATGATCCAAGTCGTGAGGTGTTCGATTCCCTGACACACATAATAGAAAAACCATAAGAGGAAGAGAGACGAAATATGTTAGACAAGAAACATAACAAGGGAAAGAGGCATACAAGGGACAAAATCCCTCTAAGTAAGCTGGCGATCTCTTGAACAGCTTCAGCCCACCTGACGGCCCTCATTAGGATGGCGCCAGGCTACCCTGTGCCTCCCCACCCTTCCTCTCGCAGGAACCGCGCCAGTTCACTTGGCCTACCCGGCGAGGTCACGGAGGGGGGGCCGATAGGGTAATTGGTACTAACCTCCCCCACAATTGGGGATCTTGCCACTATTGGCTTGCCCACCTCTCTGCCTAGAGTCTCTCCATGCCGGGGTCCTATTATAGTGCTCTACTGGAGCCTGGCTAACTTTTCCTCTCACACAGCACTGAAGAGAGGGGCACGGAAGGTTAGTGGCTGGCCATCGAAGGTCGTGGACAAAAGGGTACCGGAGGAGCAGCCCTCATTTGTAAACCTCCTTGACGACTTGACCGATGCAGCAACTGATAGAGTTTCCTCAGCACTGTTGAAATGCTCATCCACGATGGCTGAGCCCACAGGTTCAGGATCCGGAAAAGCCACAAAGAAGGCCATGTCAACCTCGTGGTCTGCACCCTCTAATATCGTGGACAACCCCTAATAGCTCGACAGGGGAGTGGTCGACCTCCATAGTCTCTAAAAAGTAAGCCTTTCCTTGCTCCATAAGAGCCCAAACACTATTTGGCAAAGGGGGGTCGACATGTGCCTCCACCCTATCTGGGCCAACCCTCCGCAGCGACAACAGGGTCGGCACCTTGTGTAAGACGACGAGAGGGGTGCGAGGCATCCGACGGCCACTCCTTGAACAAGAAGAAGTCCCGGACCCCCCGAGGTTGCCACCGGAAGCCCACGGGTCCTGTGCAAACCCCAAATAGATCCTCCTCTTTTCTTCCCTCTCCACCAGGCTGCGTGGCCTTTTCTTGCCCCAAACCCCTCAAGAAATCGCGGCCCAAGACCCTCGATGGGTCCAACATTACCATGAACTACTTGACGTTGGCCCTAGTCAGAAAAGTGTCACTCCAAACTTCTTCCTGATGCGCCTCAACATAGGTATAGGCCTGCCTAACGCAAGCCCACTCCCAGATGAACAAGTTTATCACAAAGTCCTTGCTATCAGAGAAGATCCCCCAAATTGCTCGAATGGGAAACTCTTGAAGGATCATCTCCCAAGAGGGGAGGGGAGCTTTCGACCTTGCCCTCACATGAAAAATAACTTATTTGACCAGTCCTTGATGTGGTTGTACTGGGGTTCCAGACGGGTGATGCGGTACCTGGGGTAGGACTTGAAGCTGCATACATTGTCCTCGCAGCACTGGATCTGATGAGTGTGGAAAAACTCCCTGAAGGTTAGATCTGGACATTCTTCGTTATTCTCTAGAACATCTCGTATTGAACGGCTGAAGGGGAGCCGTATTCTGTTGGAAAACATTGAACTGTATAGAGCAACTTTCTCGGCAAATCCCTCTGTGTCTATAGCGCCCTGCCTGGGTTTTGGTCTCTCTAGATTGATGTAGTTGGATGTCCCAAACAAGGTGCACACGACCTCGATATTCACTCGGGAGACAGATGATGACTAGTGGTATCCTTAGAAATACTACGAAGTGTTGCAAGGAACATTCTCAAAACCCTGTGGGGGAGCCTCGAGGCACACGGGGCACAATTTGGAGGGCGAGATGCGTGAAGCGATTTTGGGGGCCATTGTCTTGAGTAGCGATTAGAGGCGGAGAACAGGCTTAGGTTTTCCCGAAGGATGAAGAAGGAACAAAGACCCAGTGGAAGGTGGAGAGTCTGTGGATGGGACTAGGTATTTAAAGAGATTACGAATTGGGTCGCACAGGCTTCAAGGCAAAGAAGGCCAATATCTGTGATAAAGGCAACGTGGGGAATAATGGAGAAGTGACATTTAATTCCTGCCATTAGCACGTTGAGGATTGATGGGATAATTGGGAGGGGTATTTTTCCCCCTTAGGGCCTGGCTTCCACTGAGGACCCTCAGGGCCTGAAGTCTAATTGAGCCTATCTTGGCCCAATCTCTTGTGGGAAAGAATTGAGCCACCACAGGAGCAAGCGAGGCCCTAGCCTGGATCGTGCCGTAAGAAGGGCAACCACATTAAATGTGTTGGCATGATATGTGAGTAGGAACGCTAGGGAAGATTCTGTTTTCGACAAAGTGTGTTGCCCCATTAAATGAGAGTGCCTAGCAGACTTATAAGGGAAAGGGGCCCGAGAAGGGGAAAATTGGAGGTAAAAGAGGAAGGGAGAACAAAGACTCGGTAACTTCAATCTCCCTTGAAACTCTGCTCATAACTTCGTACTACTTGCGTTATTCTCTAGAGTATGCTGAATTTGGAATCGAAGGTGACCCGACCACCCTTGCAACCCTTTCTTCCACCATCGTAGTTACAGGAGAACTGTCGTTGCCTGATGACTACAATACACGCACAACATTCCTACTATGTAATCTTATAATTTTTTTTAAATTTATTTTATTGCCCATCTCTACCCTTTCACATGCTTCTCTCTGCCCATACTTCAATACAAAATCTATCGGAAATATACATTAAAAAGAGTTTTGCTATGTATAAGCAAGTTTGCGTACCAATCTGCGTACTAATACTGTTACCTTCATATTCTAAATTCAAATTAGAACTGTTTTCAATAAAGTCTATTTTCTGACCAATCATATTGAATGGGTGCGAGTATTAGTACGCAGAATCGCTTACAACTAGATTTTTTCTTTTAAAAAACTGTGAAATTAGGATGGCAGATTCTAGCTAATGGAATATCAAAACAAGGTTCAAAGCTCAAGCGTAATGAAGATTTCTTTGTAACATATTTTAT
>QEOT01002818.1:520053-542895 GCA_003123785.1 Pterocarya stenoptera | reverse complement strand
TCTTGTGAGTACTGTTTGGTAGCAAATAATTAAGTTTTGTTATCAAAATCACATCGTCAGAAAATTCTCACCGCAAATAACTATATTTGACCATTTTATTTGTCACGATTTACAATCTGTAAAAATTAAAGACTTTTTTCCACAAAATTAAGCTCATCAGAACAAGTTTGTAGATAATACAAACTTTAATTTGGGTTTTAATCTCTAATCTTTTAAAACTTTAATTACTCTGTTGACTTGTTGATACCCATTGAACCTTGCTCTTGTTTCAATACAAGGTTGGGTTCACATCATAGGTGATGTACTTAACTGACCTTAACCTCATTCCCTTTGCATTTTTGGGAACCAAGTCCCTTGTGATGCCTTCTGTTAATGGATCCGCCAGATTTTGAATAGACTTAACATTTTCAACTACAGTTACTCTTTTTTGTTTTTTGAAAGAGATGAATGTCACATGTCCAAGAGTAACCCCCTCCTAATTTTATTAAAAAGCCATCACTTATAGCCGAGGAATACCGTAGAAACAATCAAGCCAATTGGGATTTACAATATTCAATAAAACCATCCCAAATACCAAATCAAAATAAGCAAAACAAAAATCCAAAAACAGAGAAACAAAAAATACCGGACAAAAACAGGCTTAACAATGACCAAAAAAACTAGACAAAAGAGAACCACTCAACAAACTATATTAACGACGTAAAGACGACATTCCACTCTTGTCAAGTCTAACCATGCCCCTTACAACTATAGCAAAACATCAGAACCTCCATACGTTCTATTAATTTCGGACTCACCTTGGCTAGCAAAGAAATCATCAACACGGTTTCCCTCCCAAAAGATATGAGAACTTAAATAGCTCATGCCTTCAAGACTCTCTAGCAGCTTCTCCCAATAGTCCCAGAGATAACACAAATTACATTGCTTAGAGTTCAACCAGTGCACAAGTAAAGAAGAATCACACTCAATTTCCACATGATAAAAGCCAAACTCTTTGCAAAACATCCATTCCTCTGGTAACGGCCTTTAGCTCAGCAATGTTATTAGTACCAAACCCCAAATGTTCCAAAAAAGCAGCCTTAACATTACCAAAATGATCCCAAATCACCCCACCTCCTCCACAAGAACCCGGGTTTCCCTTACAACTCTCATCAACATTCAATTTCACCCATCCTGCCACTGGTTTCTGCCACACCACTGCACGAGGACACCGAATGATAACCTGTTTGATTGGCACGTTAATAGCTCGAAGGATATCACAATCACTCAGAGAAAGACTCCAGTGCTTAGAAACATCCTTTGAAATACTACTTAGCCAAGACTGCACTGCAAGCCAAACAGACTCAGCCAATTAAAAAACTGATTCCATTTTAGCCTTACACCTACGGATCCAAAGCCTCCAAGTTATCAGGCATGGAAGTAGACCAACCAAAACACCACGCTGTGAAGAGCGCCTAGTGCAATTGAACCACTAACATACGCGTGAGCGCCATGAAGAAGAGTCCATACACCGAACTCCTAAGGCCACCGATGCCCTATGCCAAATAGCCTTAGCAATATCGCCAGCACTTAGAACATGATCCAAAGACTCAGAGCACCCTGACAAGCAACAATCACACCGGGATACAATGGGGATACTCATTGACATAATGCGAGCATCCACTGGGAGGCAATGGAACCATGCATTCCAAACACAAACCGACACTCTCCTTAGAAGAAGTTTATGCCAGAGCCAATCTACCCATTGGAGTTCCACACCACGAACCCGAATGATATCCCATGCTGAAGATGTAGAGAAATTACCATCCCGACTTGGTTCCCAAATATAAACATCAGGCCCCTCCTTCCCCACCACAACAGACCGAAACACCTCTCGGGCTCTTGTTTCCCCAAGAAAATCCACTAGAAAATGCTCATCCCAATTATGCCAACCCAGCCATCCCTGACCTGAAGACTCGGATTAACAATATTTTGAACAGAGACACTAAGTGGCTCACTCGGCAGCCAACATTCATGCCAAAAAGATATTTTACCTTCCTTGACCCTTACCCTCGCATGCTCATAAGTCTCTGGTAATTGATTTCCAAAAGCGTGAACCATTTGCACTTGAAGCCACCATACCAAGATGCCCCTCTTTTACGTACTTAGCTCGAAAAAACCTAGTCCAAAGATAATATAAGGATAAAAGACGCCACACAAATTTCATATGCAACGAGCGCTGCACTTCCATAAAATCCCGAAGACCAAGGCCTCCTTCTTGAATAGGCTTACACATCACAGACTAAGACCTCCACTTTTTCTTTGATTTTCCATTGTACTCACCCCAAAAGAAAGTTGAGAGAAAGGAATTAATCTTGAGAAGAATAACTTTGGGAACATTCAAAACCGCCAAAAGATGGGTTGCCATGCAAGACAAAACATGTCTAAGTAAAGTAAGATGTCCACCTTGTGACAAAATCTTAAGCTTCCACCTCACAACCTTGTTATGAATTTTGGTCACCAAAGGCTCCAAAGCTCTTGTCGTAAGATGCCCGTCACCAATGGCACCCCAAACAAGTAGTCAGAAAAACTCCCTCCACAAATCCAGTCATTCTCAGGAGGCTACGTTTCCTTGACAAATTGATCCTCTTAGACAAAAATAGAGCCGACTTATCCTTATTGATAGCTTGTCCCGACCAGCTCGCATAAGTATCTAGTGACCGTAAGAGCATTTTAATGGATCTCTTCTTTCCATTTGCAAAATAAGGAGAACATCAACATAAAGGAGATGAGAAAGCAAAGAGGCCCCTCTAGGATGAGAAAAAGGGCCAATTCTACCATCCTCAAATTTTTGTTGCAATATACGAGAAAGGACTTCCTGCATAATAATAAACAAATAAGGAAAAAATGGATCCCCTTGACGTAAACCACGAGAAGGTTTAAAAAAACCTTTACATGTTCCATTCATCATGATCGAAAACCAGGGTGACCTAACAAATGCCTCCACCAATCCACAAAATCGATTCGAGAAAGCAAAACCCTTTAAGACCGCACATAAAAAAGACCAATTAACTCTATCATAGGCCTTATCCATATCAATCTTTAGCATTACATTTCCACCATTGCAATTATGATCAAGAGAATTTACCATTTCTTGAGCTAAGGTAATATTCTCAAAAATACTGCGCCACAGAACAAAAGCACCTTGTTCCCAAGAAATCATGCGAGGAAGAAAACTAGCCAACTGGTTCACAAGGATCTTAGAAAATTTTTTATAGGCCGCAGAACACTAGCTAATCGGCCTGAACTTGTTAAAACTCTGAGGATCCTGCACTTTAGGAATGAGAACAATGTAAGAAGTTGCATAAAATCTAGGTAAGGGGTTACAGTTAAAAAAATCGCGAGCAGCTTCAATCACGTCTGTCTTAATGATCTCCCAACATGCAAGGTAGAAACTAGAACCAAAACCATCTGTCCCTAGACTACTATACCTAGGAATAGACGAAAATGCCTTCCAAACCTCCTCTTCCGTTGGATCTTGAGAAAGTGCAAGATTTTCTTCCTCATTCACCACCGACGATAAAAGACCATTCAAATTAGGTTGCACAGAAGGACCTTCCCCCATAAGGAAATTATGAAAAAAGGTAATTGCCTCATTATGAACCATTTCCGAAGAATCCAAAACAACCCCATTAGGTAGAGTCATTTTTGAAATGGTAGAAACTTTCCGGCGTTGATTCACAAAAGCATGATAAAACTTTGTATTACGATCCCCATCCTCAAGCCATTTTCATTTTGCTTGCTGAGCCAACCTAATCTCTTCCCTACTTTCCCACACCTCCAATTCCACCTTGGTCCGTAAATATTCATGTTCCAAATTAGAATGGAAACCATCTTGAAGTTGGAACTCAAGAAGTTCCTGCTGCTCCTCTAAGGCTTCAATAGCTTGATTGACATGGCCAAAAACCTCCTTATTCCACCCTTTCAATCTCATTTTAAGCTTCTTCAATTTCGCAGCCAACCGGATTAAACCAGTCCCATTGACTTCTTCCTTCCAAACATCCTCCACAGATTTCTTAAAATTCTCATGTGTACACCACATATTTTGAAAGCAGAATGGAGAAGGACCATAAGGAGATACCTCTTTATCAAATCTAATCAACATAAGACAATGATCAGAGGACTTACGATTAAGATATTCAAGATGAATTCTTGAGAAGCTTTGGAGCAAGGATGTATTCAGAAGAGCCCAGTCTAATCGTGCCCAACTCCTCGATATACCCGTATGTGCATTACACCATGAAATTCTGCAGCCACTGAAACTCATCTCCACAAGCCCAAAATTATGGATGCATGAATTAAAATCCGCCATAGCCGTTAAAGGCCTTGGATTACCTCTTACTCGCTTACTATCTTCACGGATTGAATTGAAATCTCCCACAACAAGCCAAGGAGCCTCATCCATTTGCACCGCCTCAATATCCTGCCAAAGATCTCTTCTTTCCATTGGAGTGCACTTTGCATAAATGAAAGACATATAGAGATGCTTATCATCCTTCGAGAATAAACCATGAATAAATTGATTAGACATGGTTTGCATTTCAAAACTCAAGTCCGCACTCCAAAACACCCATAATTTCCCCCTATAGCCTCATTAGAACAATAGGAAGGGTAACCAAAAAATCGTGCCCAGACATCCATAGAAACCTCTACTACAAAAGGTTCAGAAATAGCCAAAACAGAAGGCCTAAAATCCTTAATCAACCGCTTGAGTCTTCTCTTTGACGTGCCTAAAACACGCACGTTCCACACCAAAATGTTACCAATCATAAATTAAGTTTTCCTAGCAGGAACTAGCCCGTTGAGACTGATGCAGTGCCTGGTTAACAAATTTCTTCACACATGAAGCTGGGACATTCACATCCGACTCTGAACTATAACCTTTCTCTTTGGCCAGCTTTTGAATTGGCTCATTTTCTTCCTGGTCCAAGTGATAAGTGCCTTCTTCCAACACTGCTGAAAAATTATTTTCCATATCCAGAATATCAGACACCAAATCCTGATGGCCTGCAGCTATCTGATGATCAAACGAGAGAATTTCCTGCATGGCCATATCCTGGTCCTGGGGGCCCTCAACAATCCAATTATCAAATGTGAAAATTTCCAGCGTAGCCATATCCCCTTCAACCTCCAAGTTACTTTCCACTAGCACACTCCGAACCTGATCACCAGTATCCTTCTGCATTTTAGGAGACACGTCTTGTCCCAAAACCCGCCCCTCCTCACACTACACTGGATTGACACCAACGTCCTCCTTCCCTTTGCCCACAGAAATAGCCTCCATAGCCATACTCTTTGCACCCAATCCACCAGCGTTTATTACCATTTCTTTGCCAAGACCTTCGACAGGCTTTTGGTCTTGACCAGTCAGGCTCTCATCACCCTGGTGATTTTCCATCTCCTCACTTGACTTCAATTGTATAACACGCCATTCATCTGTTTTTTTATCCTGCCGTTGAATCTTTGGAACCGCATGAGTCTCACGTTGTGGCTTTTTCACTCCTACATGACAGACACCTTATGTATGACCTTGACGACAGCATCGTTTACAATAGGAAGTCTTCTTCTCATAATGTACCTCTTGCCATATTTTCTTTTAAGCTGAGACTACTATAGGAAAACCCTGGACTGGTTCCCCAAGCAGATCAATCTCCACACATAACCTAGCACCAAACGCACGTGTCTTATTCATTGTTGCATTATCAATACCCAGGAACCTGCCAAATTTAGAAGCTAAAATCTATAAGCAATCAATCCGGTACAAGTGCATCGGGAGGCCTGGAAGGAATATCCATTGGGGAGCCGACGTAGGTTCCTTCGTAAGATCGAACTCCTTCATCTAGCGAAACAGCCAAAATAAGCACCCGGCACTAACACGCCCTTCTTTGGCCCAAGCATGGATAAGGTCTTGTTCAGAATTCAACTTGATAAATACGTGATGCGCATCCATGAAACTAATGGTAGGGACCTCCAACAAACCCCACATTTTAACCACTACAAGACGGATAACGGATGTGAACGTAAGAACTTCAAAACCAGGGCAAAATGAAAATCCTCCATAGCCCTAGCCATCTTTGCCTCAGTGAAAACAAAGCCCAATTGTCCATCTATATCGATAGGGAAACACATAGGCAGTTTAAAAGTAAAAGAGGTAGAAGGCTTCGACACTGCCTAGGCGTAAGAAAAAGCCATATCATGGTTCCCTGCTAGTGTAGAAGACACCAGAAGGGTGGTTGCCGCTGCCATGCAGCAACCCTAGGCAAGAAAGCGATGGGGAAATTAGAAAAAGGAAACCCTGAAAATACAAAGCTCTCACCTGCAATTACTCAAATATTATCTAGTAACTCGTGCACATAATTGTACTGCAAACTAATATGTGTCGATTTATTATTGTACGTCTTGCTCTACCTACTCATAAGGTTGTCTCACTATCACAATAGATCATTACAACAGGAAATGGTTTAGTTTAGAATGTTACGTCTACCAACAAATTTCTAAACCATTTTTGTTCTTTACATGCAATTGTTAAAGCAATAAACTCATTTTATTGTATAATAAGGAGTTATACAAGATTGCTTCTTTGATCCCCATAAGATTGCATCTCCTCCCAACGAAAAAATCTACCCACTTGTACACTTTGATTTAGGTTCTACATTATTACAACTTGGATTCCATCCCATTCTAATACAACGTGCTCGCTTTGATAAAGTAGACCGTCATTTTTAGTCCCCTTTAGATATTTTAGGACTCGTAAAATTGCATCCCAATGCTCTTTACCTAGATTTCCAGTAAATCTACTTAGCCTTCCAATAGCAAATCCAATAGCTCATTAAAACTAGGATCATTTGGTGTTGATACTAGCTTTTGATCTTCATGACCACACTTCTTGATTGCTTTCTCAATACAATAAGTTTGTGCCATGGATAAACCATTGAATGTTCTCACAACCTAATCATGAGGATCGCATCAGCATTTCCCATGTCTTTCATGTCAAGTATTGAGGAAAGAGACTTTTCAGCTTCTTCTACACTTTGAAAGTTGTTTCCAAATTTTAAGATATCATCAATGCATAAACAAATAATCATACAAGTATTACTATCTATTTAATAATATACACACTCAACATCATTCACTCTAAATCCATATGATAAAACTATTTTATCAAATTTCTCATGGCTTTTGCTAATGTTTCAGACCATAAAGAGATTTAATCGATTTCAAATTACTAGTCATGATAAATCCCTCAGGTTGCTCTATCTAAATCTCTTCATTTAGGTCACCATTTTAAAAAGCATGTTTTACATCCATTTAGTGAACTAGTAGATCATTGAGAGATTCAAGAGAATTGATATTCTAACAAAAGATATTGATGCAACAGGAGCATAAGTATAAAAAATAACCTATTCCTTCTTGTTTTCTACATCCTTAACTACTAAGCGTACTTTGAGTTTATTAATGGAACCATTAGCATTAAGCTTCTTTCTGAAAGCCACTTATAAAGAATCTAAACACTTAGTGTTTTATTGAAATTTTCTGTCACACCATGTATTATAGAGGAAGTTCCTATTTATACATATATACCTGTATGGACAAGAAAGGAAAGAGCAATTGATTTGCTCTGCTATACATATTAAACAAATTGATACATGAGCTAAAATTGTGGAAACTAAATATAGTTGACTACGCAATGTCTACTAAAGATCAAGGAAAAACTAATTTGCTATGATCAAGGCTGATTTGTTGTGATCATCTATTATGCTCCCACAAGATGGTGCTCCCATCAGCGACATCAATCTTGGAACGTAGAAGCTGGAACTGTGGACCAAACAGGGCTTTAGTCATTAAGTCAGCAAGTTGATCCTAAATGGATACATGTGCAACTTGAAGTATACCTTTGCTGACATAGTCTCGAACAAAATGTAAATCGATTGCAATATGTTTCATCTGAGAGAGAAGTACTGGATTCAAACTTAACTGTGTAGCACCAATGTCGTCACATAAAAAGTTTTGGAGTAGATGGAAGGGTGACACCAAGCTCACGGAAAAGAGATTTGAGCCATGCAATTTCAGACGTGGCACTCACAAGTGCCATGTATTCCACTTCGGTGGAAGAGAGAGCAACGACTCGCTGTTTTCGAGTGCACCAAGAAATGGGATTGACACCAAGAAAAGTTATGTATGCTGAGGTAGAAGTTTGATCATCAAGGTTCCCTCCCTCCCCAATCGGCAACTGACCCATCTTTGTTCATCTACAATCAACAAAGCACAGTGGCATACTTTCTTGTTTACCTATACGATCTAATTCTCACTGGAAATGACTCTAAGTTTATCTCTAAAGTCATTCATTAGCTTGGCCTTTAGTTCTCGTTGAAAGACCTTGGGCCTCTTCATTTTTTCTTGGTATTGAAGTAACTCCCACCACTGATGGTTTATTTCTCACACAGCACAAATACATGACATGCGTGAGCTTATTTGCAAAACAGGTATGGATGGGGCTAAATATGTCACCACTCCTCTGGCAACCTCAAGTAGACTTCAACTGGATAATGGTTCAACTGCCGCCGGCAGCACTTGAACTAGGAGGTAAATCAACTAGTTTCCAATCAGGAGGTAAATCCACTAACTCCGAATATTTCATTTAATCATTTATAGCCTTTTTCTAGAAAGCTACATCCTGCAATGCCATTGCTCCTTAGTAACATGAAGGACCACCTTCAACTTTAAGAATGAACTAAACTTCATTCTTCACCCCATTTCTATCTCCTTATACTAGATAGAGTAGAAAATTGGGACCATACGAAGTTTCTTTTCGAGGTATTTTGCTTCTTCTTAGTTCGAATTCAGTATGATGCTTCAACTTCATTTTCAAAAGTGCTAGGGATATAGTCACGAGTGGTATTCTTTTGAAAATTGTACTTATTCAATTTTTCAAAGAACTCAACATCTCTAGATTCATAAGTTATGTTCTTTTGACAACATCCAATAAAAACACACCTACTAGATTTAGAATCCAATTTTGGTCTTTTAAGATTTGGTTTTCGAATGCAAGCTCACTGCAACACTTTTAATCTTTCCAAAAATCACTACAACAAAAACGGCCTTTTCTGACTAATTTATCGCGACCAAAAGACTATTCGCAATTCATCTAATCATTACAATTTTTACAAACTTCAAAATAAAACACAAAATCAATACAATCTTTTCAAATTTTAAAACAAAAATAATATTAAAAAAAATAAAATTAAACAATTTTTAAAGTTATAATATTTTAATTCAACTTTTTCTCTCACATTTTTCAAAATTCAATAAAATATTTTGACTCAAATCATTTCATTAATATTTACAGAATCTTGAGATACTTGAAATGTCCAAATGACCCTCAGATGTCACACGGTTGGCTTCACAATCCGTTGCTATGAGATTTTCAAGCACGACATTTACTTCTTATTTATATGGACATTTAAGAGCGATACCTTTGCTTTCCACAAATAAAACACTGATCATTCTTTTTATTGCTTAACAGTTGGGGTTAAGGCCAATTTTCTTGAATCTCTTCTCATTCTTGGCTTGCAACTTATTTTCCTGTTTGGTTTTGTTAACATCAGTAGCATTAATTTTTGTTTTCATCTCCAAAGAATCATCTTTTTGGTCATTATTTCTAGAGTCTTCTTGAATATGTAAATGGCATTGAAGATATTCTAAGGAACACTTCCTATTATTATGTTTACACTTTTGCTTGTAATCATTCTAAGATGAGGGAATTTATTAACAATTTCACCCACCAAGAGATTTTCAGCAATTTAAATTTCCATTTTCTTGAGATCTCCAACGATAAGCAATAACTCATATAGTCGGTTTAGAATTGGCTTATTGTTTGTCATCTTGAAGTCCATAAAATTTGAAATAATGAACATTTCAATACTTGCTTCTTCAATGTTATATTTTGTCTCCAACTCTGTCGGGTATTGTGGAGTCTGGTACACCCTGCTCGAGCGGAGGCTTCACAGAGACTTCGTTCAAGGTAGATCGATAGTAGCTCTAGCAGGTGCAAGTCAGAGAGTTCACTCGACATACTGCTCGAGTGAAGTTCAAGTCAGAGAGTTCACTTGTGAGTGGCTCGAGCAGTTGTGGGAAACAGGTTCACTCGAGAGAACATCGTTATTATTGAGATTTTTAGGGTTTCTGCCATTTTCACTATATATATCATATGTTTTGTCATTGTGGTCGTATAGTGTGTGCATGTACAGTAGTCGTCCAACATTGTATTGTGATTCCTTAAGTAATAAAAATCCTCTGCAGCTATCATGGACGTAGGAAATTTGCCGAATCACTTAAATATTGTGTCGTGTGATTGTTTGATTGTCCTTTTCGCATTTTGCTTTCAATCTTTTGTCATTTTTTTTCACAACAATTGGTATCAAAAGCTAATGTTCGAGTCTAAGGAGAAACAATGGCTAGAGAAGAAGTGAAGGTATCTGGGATCGAGAAGTTTGATGGCACATATTATGGTTACTAGAGGATACAGATAGAGGACTACCTCTATGGGAAGAAACTTCATCTTCCACTGTTGGGAAAGAAGCCAGACAGCATGGCAACTGTTAATTGGAACCTGTTACATTGACAGGTTCTTGGTGTTATTCGGCTAACCCTATCGAGATCCGTTACACACAACATCATCAAGGAGAAGACAACTGCGGATCTCATAATAGTTTTGTCAGGTATATATGAAAAGTTGTCAGTGAAAAACTTATTCAATTTGAAGATGGCAAATGGTATGTCTATTACACAACATCTGAATGATTTTAATACTATCACAAATCAATTGTCATCTGTTGAAATTGAGTTTGATGAGGAGATACGTGCATTGATACTATTGGCCTCACTACCAAATAGTTTGGAAGCCATGAGAATGGCTGTCAGTAATTCTGCTAAAAAGCTAAACTGAAATATGATGCTATATGAGATTTGATTTTGGTTGAGGAGGTGCGCAGGAAGGACTCAGGCGAGACCTCGGGTTCAAGTTCAGCATTGAATGTTGATTCTCAGGAGAGCTCACAAGACATGAACTCAAATAGGGGCAGATCAAAATCAAAGAACAGGGGTAAGAGCAACTCAAGGCCTAGGCAGCAGGCAACTTGCTGGAACTGTGGGAAAGTCGGTCACATAAAGAAGAAAAGCAGAAATCCGAAAAGGACGGAGAATGACAGTGCTGATGTTGTAATTGAAGAAGTACATAATGTAGTATTACTTGTAGTTCACAGTCCAATTGATGACTGGACACTGGATTCAAGGGCACCTTTTCACACATCTTCCTATAGGGAGATAATGTAGAACTATGTTGTTGGTGATTTTGGGAAGGTGTATCTAGCTGATGGAGAGGCACTGAACGTGGTGGGAATGAGAGACATTGATATTACACTCCCTAACAAGAACAAGTGGACCTTGCAGAAGGTCAAACACATTTCTAAGTTGAAGAAGAACCTCATCTCTATTGGGTAGCTAGATGATTGTGGCCATTCAGTAGTTCTCAGATAGCACCTGGAAGGTTACTAAAGAGGCATTAGTACTAACTCGGGATAAGAAAACTGGTACTCTATATATGACTACTGTTTTAAATAACATTGTTGCTACTACCATTGTAGAGAGCATAGTAGATTTGTGGCATTGTAGACTTGGCCATATGAGTCAGAAAGGCATGAAGGAACTACTGTCTATAGACAAGCTACCAGAACTAAAGTCAGTTGATCTCAGTATGTGTGAGAGTTGTATTTTGGAGAAACAGAAAAATGTCAGTTTCTTGAAGAGTGGCAGAATACTAAAAACAGGAAAGCTGGACCTTGTGCACATAGACATGTGGGGACCTTCTCTAATGGCATCTCTTAGGGGTTCTCAGTACTATATCACGTTCATTGACAACCATAGTAGGAATGTATGGGTTTATTTTTTGAAGCATAATCTGATTTTTTAATCTGATTTTTTAATGTGTTCATAATCTGCTTGAAGTCTGACAATGGTGGAGAATATATTGATGGAAGATTCAATGAGTACTATGCAGCTCATGGTATTAGAATGAAGAAGACCATTCCTGGGACACCACAACAAAATGGAGTTGCTGAACGTATGAACAGGACTATTAATGAGCGTGCTAGAAGCATGAGGTTGAAGGATGGATTACCACCTACTTTTGGGAAGACCCAGTCACCACTACCGTCTACCTGATAAATAGAGGGCTATTAGTTCTGTTAGATTGTGAATTGCCTAAGGAAGCTTAGAGCTGGAAAGAGGTCAAATTTTCTTACTTTAAAACTTTTGGTTGTCTTTCTTATGTTCTTGTTGATTCTGATGCTTGCAGTAAACTGGAAGCTGAGTAAAAAAAATGCTATTTCATTGGCTATGGAGATAAAGCATTTGGCTATCGTTTCAAGGATGAGTAGGGTCGAAAGATCATAAAGTGCAGGAATGTGATATTCAATGTGAAGATTATGTACAAGGACAAGTCCAGTACTGTTGCTAACGCAATCCTCAAGAGTTTGAGTTTGTGAAATCGAGGCATCAGGCAGTGTAAAGATGGGAGTGACGGAGAGAGTGATTCTAGTGTATCCATTCCTATTATTCTATAGTCAGATTCAAAGCGGTCCACACCTGCAGCTACAGTTCGCAGGTCAGTTAGGACTATTCGTCCCCCACAACATTTCTCACCTACTTTGAATTACATTCTGTTGATAGATGATGGAGAGCCGCATAGCTACAAGGAAACTTTGCAAGATGAAAACTCTAGCAAGTGGGAGCTGGCCATGAAAGATGAGATGGATTCCTTGTTGGGGAATCAGACATGGGAGTTGACAGAACTTCCATCAAGGAAGAAGGCATTGCACAACAAGTGGATATCCCGGGTGAAGACTGAGCATGATGACAGTAAGAGGTACAAGACCAGATTTGTTGTAAAAGGCTTTCAGCATAAATATGGTATTGATTACTCTGAGATTTTTTCTCCTGTGGTGAAGATCACAACCACCAAGTTAGTACTAGCTATGGTTGCTACTGAAGATTTATCTCTTAAGCAGTTAGATGTCAAAACAGCTTTCCTTCATGGAGACTTAGAAGAAGATCTACATGCATCAACCTGAGGGGTTTGTAGTATAGGGACATGGAGGTTTAGTTTACAGATTGAATAAGAGCTTGTATGGCCTGAAGCAAGCTCCTAGACAGTGGTACAAAAAGTTTGACAGTTTTATGTGCAATGTAGGGTACATCAGATGTCAGGTAGATCACAGCTGCTATATCAGGCATTTTGGCAATTCTTACATTATTTTATTATTGTATGTGGATGACATGCTTAGTGTAGGAACTGATATTGATGAGATCAATAATTTGAAGAAGTAGATGTCAGAGTACTTTGCAATGAAAGATTTGGGAGTTGCAAAACAAATCATTGGCATGAGAATTATCAGAGACAGAGTCAGAGGCACGTTGAGACTCTCGCAGGCTGAGTATGTGAAAAAGGTACTCAGCAAGTTCAATATGAACCAGGTTAAACCAGTTGGCACACCTTTGGAAATTTACTTCAGACTCAACAATGATCAGTCACCAAAGTCAAAAGAGGAATAAGATTACATAAGTAAGGTTCCTTATGGCTCTACTATTGGTTCACTTATGTATGTTATGGTTTGCACAAGACTAGATATTGCTCATGCAGTAAGACTTGTGAGCAGATACATGAGTAAACCAAGAAGACAACATTGAAAAGTTGTAAACTGGATTCTGAGGTAACTAAAAGGCTCATCAGAAACGTGCTTATGTTTCTCAAGAGAGAGCTGAGAGGTGTAGGGCTATGTTGATACTGATTTAGCTGGAAATACTAATAGCAAAAAGAGTACTACAGGCTTTGTTTACACTTTGGGTGGTACTGCCATGTCATGGAGTTCTAATTTCCAGAAAATAGTTTCTTTGTCCACTACAGAAGCTGAGTATATTGCAATGTCAGAAGTATCAAAGGAGAGGATTTGGCTACAATGCTTTTTGGAGGAATTGGGTAAAAAGAATCAGAAAGGCACTCTTTACAGTGATAGCAAGAGTGCCATATTTCTTGCCAAGAATCCAGTATTTCATTCTAGGACCAAGCACATTCAGATCAGGTATCACTTTATCCGACCATTGCTAGATAATGAACAGTTGTTACTTGGAAAAATTTGTGAAAGTAAGATCCCTGTTGATATGTTGACAAAAGGGGTTACACTTGAAAAATTGAAGTTGTGCGCAACTTCAGTTGGTTTTCTGGCATAAAGACAAGGGCAGTGAGTTGCAAAGGTGGAAGATATCATGTTTGAGGTAGAGGCCGATACAGTGGATGTGCCAGCCTTCAAGTGGGAGAATTGTTGAGTACTATGAAGTCTGGTCCTCCCCACTCGAGTGGAGTCTTTAGCCGCTAGAGCAAAGGTGTCACAGAGACTTCGCTCAAGGTAGATTGACAGTAGCTCGAGTAGGTGCTAGTCAGAAAGTTTGCTCGACATACTGTTCGAGTGAAGTTCAAGTCAGAGAATTCACTCGAGATTTGCTCATTACATGGCTCAGGTTGTTGAGGGAAACAGGTTCGCTTGAGGTGTGCTCGACATGCCGCTCGAGTAAACATCGCTATTATTGAGATTTTTAGGGTCTTCGTCGTTTTCACTATATATATCATATATTCTGTCACTGTGTTCGTATAGTGTGTGCACAGTAGTTGTCCAACATTGTATTATGATTCCTCAAGTAATAAAAATCCTCTACACCTCCTGTAGACGTAAGCAATTTGTTGAATCATGTAAATATTGTGTCGTGTGATTGTTTGAATGTTCTTTCTGCATTTTACTTTCAATCTTTTGTCATCACTTTTCCTAACAAACTCTTCCATAGATCTTTTGCCAAAGGAGAGGACCGGTAAACATCATATATGGAATTGGACAATCTGTTGAGGATGTGACCTTTGGGTAGAAAATATTCGTCTTTTCACTTCCTATGCTTCTATTTCAATTTGGCATTTTGTTATGGTGTTGGATCTGGTATCGCCTTTAAGTCATCTTTCAAATGTATGTGAGCTTCGAAGTGGTGAGGAAGAAGAACATCTTTTGTTTCCAGCAAGTGAAGTTTTGTCCATTGAAACGATCAAGACGAAGGAAGTCTTGGCACATCACTTGAATCAACTACGTCACCTCCATGACCAAAGTATGTTCTAAACATTTTGGAAATATATATTAAAAAAATTTGGGAAATCATGAATGCAGATTATAATGGAATATCAAAATAGGCTTCAAAACTCAATCGTAGCGCTAGTTTCTGTAGAATATATTTTGTTTCATTTTTCAGTTATATAGAGTTTTTGACAAAATTGTTCCCATAATACAATGAAGCCAACTAGTTTTGTTCTACTACTAGTACTTTTCTAGAACAACTCAAAAATTCAATTTTACAAGAATTTCGAGAAGGAGACATTGATCAATTAATCGTTTTATAATTTTTGCGACTCGAATGTAATGACTTGAAAATCCTTCATAACGATCATCATTGAGACCACTTAATGATAATGATATCTAGTCTTAATTCTTAGATTTCAAAATTAATCATAATGCGCATTCAAAGATGACTAACTTTCTGTTATGTAACACATATAGACTGTACTTAGTGCTTGCTATGTTTTTATAGTCTTCATTCATTGCTCGGGGCAAGCAATCGTCACTTAAGGCCACTCGGACGAGCAATTATCGCTCGAGACAAGGGTTGAGCAGATTAGTTTTCCGCCTTGCTTGTTCCTCAGGGCAAGCAACATTTTTCGTTCAAAATTATTGTCTACATTTTATTTTATCAATGTTGGACTAACATTTTCTCTATCTTATCTCAATGAGATAACATCTCAATCAATGCAAAAGATACTATATATATAAAGAAGTAATTATATCTTATAATTATTTGAAATATCCAAAATAATAAAGGCTCGAAAAATCAGAATCAAGTAAGGACTCATTCAATGTATCGGGTGACTCAACAAAATGAATCGGGCAATTCAAAAAAATTATGAATTGGTTATTTCAATGTTAATAAAAATTATTTAAAACTATATAAAATATAAATTCATTGACTAGTTTCAATAAAATATAATATGAATCCAAATAGCTTTAACTAACAAGTAATTTATGTATTAACCTCTATAGTTGACTTTTTTTGCCTCATATATGAAGAAGATAAAGGCCATTAAGTTATAAGTGCATGAAAAATGTAGTATTTTATGCACAACTACAAATTTACTATAAAGTACTCATTCATCTCCTAAGGTTTTTGTTCAACTAAAGAAAATAAAGAATTACATGTTTTATCTTTCAATTTTTCTACAATTCTTATTGAATACAATGATGCAAAAATATATGTTTTGTTCTATCATATTTTTATACAAGAAAAAAAAAAAAAAAAAACCTTAGTTGTTAGACAACTTAAAAGTAAATAAAATTTTGAATCGAATGGAATCGACTCCAATCTATCTAAAATCAATATGAGTCGGCCTAAATCTGTCAAATGAAGCAGTTCAGTGAACAATTAAAAAAGTCCTCTAAAATCTGTTCAGTTTTGACCAATTCAGTTTGAATTGACCTGGATCGAACCTTTTTCTCGAGTTTGGCATAGAATCAGTAATTGGAAGCACATGTTCCTCTCCCAAGCAGGCAAGGGAGTTTTTTTTAAAGCAGTTATTAAAGCCATCCCAACCTATACCATGAGCATTTTCCTATTACCAAAAACTCTATGTGCATAGCTTAACAAAATCATGCAAAGGTTTTGTTAGGACCATCAAGAGAGTGTTTCTAAAATTTATAGGATGAGTTGGGAGAATATGGGATTTTCTAAGATTTTGGGTGGATTGGGATTTAGAGACTTAGGTTGTTTTAATAAATCTCTATTGGCAAAAAATTATGTAGGCTAATGAATAATGCTTTCTCTCTTTCATCTATGATTTTACTATTTTTTTTTTTAGAAAAGAGGACAGTACTTTAATTTTATTAATAAACCCTCACTTGTGATGGAGGAATACCGTGCTTACAACCGGATACTTGGGACTTACAATAAAACCAAAACCCAAGCATACAAAAATTCACTATAAATAAAGCAAAGAATAAATACAATTGCAAATTTAAAAACTTTAATAAATACTGACCTTGACAAGATGAACGATTGGCCAGACGAAACCAACACGCAATCGGCTCATTCCAAGTTCTACCAATCAAATTTGGCGTTCCTAACTGAAGACATGCTCGACTCCAAATTTGTGATGCAAACTCACCCAAAGCCAGGACATGATCTTGATCCTCATAGCCACCCAAAGCATAACAATCACACTTTGAAACCAAAGGAATACCCACTCTCCGCAATCGAGCATTCATAGGTAGGCAACCATGCAATGCTTTCCACATCAAAACTAACATTTTCTTGGGAATAAAAGGGTGCCAAACCCAATCCATTCATGAAATCATAGGTGAACGAATACGAAGGCAATCCTAAGCACTTTTCGGAAGGAACTATTTTTTTTGCCGGTTTATCTCACAGATGTTCTTATCTATAAATAAGTTTGTTATCAGCCAAGGATCTTTTTCTAGATGGTTTGTTTTGGAGGGTTGGAAACTGAAAAACTATAGGTATTGGGAGGGACAAATGGTTGCCTAAAAACATACTTTTATGGTTCAGTCTCCTCTTTAGAACCTTGCTACCAATGCCACAATAGATGCTCTAATCTAGCCCCACACCAAAGATTGGGATTTTCAATTGGTGCATGGCATCTTTCGTTGATGAGGCTGAGTTGATAATAAATATACCTTTAAGTCCTTTGTTGTCAAAAGATAAAATCATTTGAAGAGGCACTTCTTCAAGTTACTTCACTGTGAAGAGTGCTTATTATATGGAAAAGGAAAGAGCTATTCCAAATATGAGCGGTTCTTCATCTTCTCAGACTATGAAAGCATTCTGGAGGAATATTTGGTCTTCTACTATACCTACCAATGTCAAAACTTTTATTGGGAAGGCATAATATGACCTATTACCTACATGTTTGAATCTTTATAAATGAAAGGTGTTGGAGAACCCAAGCTGTCCTGTTTGTCATATAGAAACCGAAACTACAGAACATACATATTTTGTGGGAGTGTTCTTCTGCACATGACGTGTGGGATAGCAACGTTATGGCCCTTCAAAAATCCTTTTTGAAACATCCAAACGTTCAGTAATTATGTATACACTTTCATCAAAGGCTTTCTGAACAAGATATGGCATTAATGATGTGTATTATAGCCCACAACATATGGCTTAGGAGAGACTCTCTTGTTTTTAGATCTTCATATGATCATCCTTTACATTTATCAGCTTAATCACAACATTAATTTGTAGAATTCTAGGATGTGCAACACCATCACTATGCTATTCAAACTCAATTAACACCACCTCTTTAAATGGCAGATGCAATCTAGAGGCTTTGCTAATGTTAACTAGAATATAGCTATTTCAAAGGTGAGTGGTAAGTTCACTTTAGGATTGGTGGTTAGGGATGAAATGGGTGGATTTGGCTTGGAAGTAATCTTCTCAATTTTCCTTTTTTCTCCAAAAGTTGTTGAAGCTTGGGGAGCCTTTCTGGCATTATGTTTTTGTATGGATTTGGGATTTACATGTGTGGTTTTTGAAGGGGATACTTCTCAAATCGGTGCTATTGTTAACAGTAAAATAGAGGATTTAAGTAGCTAATCTTCTCTATATCGTTCCAATTTTATCGGATGTCCCCAAAGGGACTGGGTTTAAGTATCTATGATCACATAATCTCATATATTAGACAACTCCTGATTTTCTTTCCAGCTTGGTCTTTCAACCATGACAAATTCTAAACTCTGCCATGGAAGTCTCTGAGAGAGAAGTTGAGATGGGGAGAAATACAGAAGATGAGAAAGAAAACTTGAACACGTATTTGTTATGAAACTGTGAATATTTTCAACTTTTTGTTATGAAATACATGTGGGGTATTTGTACCAAAACTCAGAGTAAAAATAAAACTTATTACAATCAACAACCATAGGAGGTAACTAATGTGCCAACATGTCAATATGCTATTTCTAAGAGTCCCCCTCAAGATAGAGTGTGTATATCCAAAACACCCATCTTGCTAAACAAAGAAAAGAATTGAGTAGAACCAAGAGCTTTTGTGAAAAGAGCACACAATTGGTGGTGAGAAGCAACATGAAGAGTTTTGATCACATTGGCCCGTAACTTTTCTCTGACTATATGGCAATCTATTTCAATATGTTTGGTTCTTTTGTGAAAAACTGGGTTGGCTCAATATGAAGAGCAGTTTTGTTGTCACAAAAGAGTAAGTGCTGGTTGAGAGTGTTGGAGCAAAAAATCTTATAACAAGGCAAGTAACCAAGAAAGTTCACATGTTGTAGAAGCGATGACCCTATATTCTGCTTCAGCTGAGGATCTTGAAACAATTTGTTGCAGAGGAAAATTTGACATTTTGCTCCATAGAAAATTTCACTAGTTTGGCTGCTAAAATTCCCGAATCCAGCAAAATATCCAAGGCCTACTTTCTTTGACATAAAGAGATGCACTTGGATGATCTGGCCACTCCTGAACCAAGGAAATACTTCAAAACTCCCAAATTCTTGTTTTTGAATTTGTTATCCAGAAAATTTTTCAATTTAGTAGTGGATTGAAGATCATTGCTTGCTAAGATTATGTCATCAACATAAACTAGCAAAGCAATAAAAGAAGAAGCATTAGACTTGATAAACAAAGAATGATCTGAATGTGCTTGATGAAAACCATAATGAAGTATAGCAGTAGATAATTTGTGAAACCACTGTCTAGATGCTTGTCGTAGGCCAAAAAGAGACTTTTTAAGTCTACAAACACGATGGTCCCCCTTTTGTGCATAATCAAGAGATATATCTATGTAAACTTCTTCATTGAGTTTACCATGTAACAATGCATCATTTACATCTAATTGATGTAGATGCCAAAGCTAACAAACATCACACTATGGTCAGTTTTATAGCTGGAGAAAAAGTTTCTTTAACGTTTAAACCTTCAACTTGAGTATAGCCATTGACAACCAACTTGGCTTTGTACCTTTCTATGCTACCATCCACCTTGTATTTAATTATATAAACCCATTTACAACCCATAGATTTCTTTCCTACTGGTAAAGAAGTAATTGTCCAAGTTTCATTCTCCTCAAGAGCTTTAATTTCAGCATTCATTGATGTTTTCCATTCAAATATATGGGAGGCTCAGGAAAAAGATGTAGGCTCTGTGTGTGAAGATATAGTTAAGGCAAAGTGTTTGTGAGAAGGAGAGAGTTTATGATAAAAAAGAAAGTTAGAGAGAGAGGAAACTTTGTACCTGAGGAAATATTTGCCAAGGAAACAAATTGTAATGGATGAGAAGTAGCCAACTGACAATGGTAGTCTTGCAAATAACTTGGTTTTTTTCCTGGCCTTGTTGATTGTCGAATGGGAAGAAAAGTAGTAGAAGTAGAAGAAGTATAAGTAGTAGGAGAAGGAAGATTTGTAGTAGAAGAAGAGGAGGTATAGAAAAGAGAATCAGCAATATCTGGTACTGTTTTTGGTAGAACAAAGGAAGATTGTTGTGGAAGAGAAAGGGTGAGAAGTAGAAGAAGAAAAAGGGAAAATTGTTTCAAGAAAAACAACATCCAGAGAAAATGGATACCCAATGAAAATGTATTTTCTGGCTCTGGGATCAAATTTGGTTCGATTTCTAGTTAAGGTGGATGCAAAATAAAGGCAACCAAACACTCTAAGATGAGTATAGGAAGGAGAGAGGAATGCAAAACTTAATAGGGTGACTTGTTTGATAGAAAAGGAGTTGGAGTTAGATTAATCAAGTGGGTTGCAGTTAAGATGCAATCACCCCAAAATTCCAATGGTAGATATGCTTGAAAAATGTAAGGAATGGGCAACATTCAAAAGATGTTGGTGTTTTCTCTCAGTTGTACCATCTTGTTGAGGTTTTTCCACACAACCTCTTTGATGAATTACACCCTTGTTTGAGAAATATTCAGGCATATGAAACTTAACTCCATTGTCTATTCTGATTTTTCTAATATGTGTTTGAAATTGTGTTTCCACTAGATTAAAGAATGATTGCAAATAAGCCTTGGTTTGAGATTTGTTTTGCATGAGGTAAACCCAAGTGAATTTGAGTAGTCATCCACAATGGTTAGAAAATATTTAGAGCCATCAAGAGAAGAGACACAAAATAGACCCCATATATATCACAATGAATGAAAGCAAAATGAGATGTAGAAACATTATCACTAGGTGTAAAAGGCAAGCATTTTTGTTTAGCTAATGGGCAAATTGTACAAGGAAAGGAAGTAGTAGAATCTGACCTTTGTATATCTGATACAAATTTATTGAGAAATTTCAGTCTAGAATAAGAGATGTGGCCTAGTCTATAATGCCACAAATAAAAATCTTGATGAACTGAGGAAGCAACAGAAGAACCAACCAAAGATTGTTGCAAGAAATGATATAAGCTAGCTCTTTCCTCACCCATCCCAATCGTTGTGGATGTAGATAGGTCCTGAAGAAAACAAAGATTAGAAATGAAAATGAGACAACAAAAGGAATCATGGGTTAACTTGCTAGCTAATATAAGATTGAATGAGAAAGATGGAACAAAAATAACATTGTGTAAGACTAATTTGTTAGAAAGAGAAACTGTCCCAATATGAGTGACTTCGACAAGATTACCATTTGGTAACTTTACTGAAGATTTAATTGCAGAGGTAATTGAAGAAAAGAATTGAATGGAATTAACCATGTGGTTTGTAGCTCCGATGTCGATTATCCAAGGTGTATGGTTTGAAGAAATTGAAGATGCTAAAGATGTGGATTTACCTGAGAAATCCTCACAAGGAAAAGATTGTGGAGTTGGAAGAATACCCGATGCTAAAAGAGATGTGGAGTTTGATTCTTGTGGAGAGGAAATGGTATGATTTCCAGAGTAAGGGGTAGCAATAGAAGGTTTAAGAATCGCAAGAAGTTGATAACATTGCTCATGAGTAAATGCCAACTGTGGAACTTCATTCTTTACTTGACCCGTAGACGAAGAAGATGTTTGATTTGCTAAATGAGTTATAGCTCTTTTAGACTTGAAGCCTGGTGGAAAACCATGAATTTTGTAGCATTTATCAGAGGTATGCCCTGTGTATCCACAATGACTGTACACAGGTCAATCTATGCAGAAACCAGATTGTTTGGAAGAAGAGTTTCCAGGTTTTCCAGATTTAGTCATCAACGCAACAATGGATTCAAGATTCGGTGCTTGTTTTCTCAATAGTGCAGCAATTGATTCAAGATTTATGGTAGAATGGATAAGCACCTCTCATTGTTTCTCTTCTTGAAGTACAAGTACAATAACTTTGTTAATGGAGGGAAACGGTTCAATCAATAAAATTTGACTCCTCAAACTATTGAAAGACTTGCTCAAACCCATCAAAAACTACATCACATATTCTTCTTGTTGAGATTCTTCAAAAAAAAAATTACGATGTCACTGGAACATAGCGGTGGATTTTTCTTGAAATTAGATAATTCATCCCAATATGAGTTCAGCTCTGTGTAACAGTCACTAACCAATTCCTGTTTTTGCTTTAGAGAACTGATTGTTTCCTTAGTTGAAAAATTCTTGGTCGATTTCCTTGTGAAAATTGCTCTTTTAGATCTCTTCACATACCGACCACTACATCAATGTATAAAATGCTTGAACCAATATTCTTTG
>QEOT01002818.1:450814-504839 GCA_003123785.1 Pterocarya stenoptera | reverse complement strand
GTTGCTTTCCCCTTTTGCTTCCTTCGTGGCCAATCTAAAGACCAGGCTTGTATCCCGAGAATGTCGACAAGTCCATTCTCAGGACTGGCTTGTGTTCTTACTGGCACTTATAGGTCGGTAAGGGCCCTGCTCCCTTACCAATGCATCGAATGTAGCAAACTTGCACGAAGTTCGGCAAGTCATTGAGACTTGCATTGTGAATAGCTGTTAGCAGGGCAAAGCTTGTGGCTCTTGTCCAGCGCTTTATACTTCATGGATTGACACTTATAGGTTGGTAGAGCCCAAGGGCCCTGTTCCCTCACCAACGCATCGTATGTAGCAACTTTGCACGAAACTCGGCAAGTCATTGGGACTTGCGTTGTGAATAGCTATTAGTAGGGCAAAGCTCGTGGCTTTGGTCCTGTGTTATATACGTCGTGGATTGGCACTTATAGGTTGGCAGAGCCCAAGGGTCTTGCTCCCTCACCAATGCATCGTATACAGCAACCTTGCACGAAGATCGACAAGTCAATGGGATTTGCGTTGTAAAAAGCTATTAGTAGGGTGGAGCTCGTGGCTCTGCTCCTGTACTTTATACTTCATGGATTGGCACTTATTGGTTGGCAAAGTCCAAGGGCCTGACTCCCTCACCAACACATCGTATTGCAGCAACCTTGTACGAAACTCGGCAAGATGTTGAGACTTGCGTTGTGAATAGCTGTTAGCAGGGTAGGGCTCATGGCTTTGGTCCTGTGTTTTATACTTTGTAGATTGGCACTTATAGGTTAGTAGAGCCTAAGGGCCCTGCTCCCTCACCAACGCATCGTATGTAGCAACCTTGCACGAAACTTGGCAAGTTATTGGGACTTGCGTTGTGAATAGCTGGTAGCAGGGTAGAGCTCATGGCTCTGATCCTGTGCTTTATACTTTGTGGATTGGCACTTATAGGTTGGCAGAGCCCAAGCGCCCTACTCCCTCACCAAAGCATCGTATGCAGCAACCTTGCACAAAGCTCGGCAAGTCATTGGGACTTGCGTTGTGAATAACTATTAGTAGGGCAGAGCTCGTGGCTCTGGTCCTGTGTTTTATACTTCGTGGATTGGCACTTATAGGTTGGCAGAGCCCAAGCGCCCTACTCCCTCACCAAAGCATCGTATGCAGCAACCTTGCACAAAGCTCAGCAAGTCATTGGGACTTGCGTTGTGAATAGCTATTAGTAGGCTCGTGGCTCTGGTCATGTGCTTTATACTTCATGGATTGGCACTTATAGGTTGGCTGAGCCCAAGGGCCCTGCTCCCTTACCAATGCATCGAATGTAGCAAACTTGCATGAAGTTCGGCAAGTCATTGAGACTTGCGTTGTGAATAGTTGTTAGTAGGGCAGAGTTTGTGACTCTTGTCCAGTGCTTTATACTTCATGGATTGACACTTATAGGTTGGCAGAGCCCAAGGGCCCTGCTCACTCACCAACACATCGTATGCATCAACCTTGCACGAAGCTCGACAAGTCATTGGGACTTGCGTTGTGAATAGCTGTTAGCATGGCAGAGCTCGTGGCTCTGATCCTATGCTTAATACTTCGTGGCCGATCTAGAGACCGGGCTTGTTCGATTTAAGCTATTCGCAGGAGACACAATAATGCAACATTTGAAATTAGTCCAAAAAAAATTAACAAATCACAACCTTACCCCGTTTGGACTAGTCTCAAATTTTTTATACAAAATACTTCCTTAAGTGCTCAGCGTTCCATGGGTGGGACAATGCATGTCCTTCCTAGTTCTTAAGTAGATAAGAACCATGTATCCCGATTGCTGTCACCAGATATGGCCCTTCCCATTTGGGACCTAGTTTGTCTTCTTCTTGAGTGGTAACTCCAGTTGTTTTAAAACCATGTCTCCTACTTTGAAGTTGCAGGGCTGGACCTGTTTGTTGAAATATTGTTCAACTCTTTGTTTGTTGGCTCTTGCTCGACTTAATGCTTCCTCCCGCCTTTCTTCTAAGAAATCCAATTTTTCCCTCAATCTCTCATTATTACGATCTGGGTCGAAATGTTGTACATGATACGTGGACACTGCCACTTCAACTGGTATTATGACTTCAGTTCTATAAGCAAGAGCAAAAGGAGTTTCCCTGGTGGGGGTTCTTACTGATGTTCGATATGCCCACAATGTGCTAGGAAGTTTCTCAGCCCACTCTCTCTTCTGGCTTCCCAACTTTTTCTTCAAGATGTTGAGCAGTGTTTTGTTTGTTGCTTCTACTTGTCCGTTGGCCTGCGGGTGTCCTAGAGAAGAGTACTGATTCTTGATTCTGAGTTTCGAGCACCATTCTCAATAATGGGAGTAGCCGAATTGTCTTCCATTGTCCGATACAAAGTTTTGTGGAATTTCAAAGCGGCAAATTGTACATTTCTAGAGGAAATTTGTAATTGCCTGTGTCATAATCATTGCTAGAGCTTCTGCTTCCACCCATTTTTTGAAGTAATCGATTGCTACCACAACGAACTTTACTCCTCATTTGCCCGTGAGGAGGGGGCCAATAAGGTCCAATCCCCATTGTGCGAAGGGCCATGGGGAAGTAACAGAAGTGAGTTTTTCGGGGGCAATAAGGAATAGGAGTGTACTCCTGGCATTTGAGGCATTTTCTTGCAAAAGTTTCCGCATCTCTGTGAGAGTTAGACCAATAATACCCTACCCGAGTAGCTCGCGCCGCTAGTGCCCTTCCACCAACATGATTCCCACAAACTCCTTCGTGTATTTGTGCTAGCACATACTGAGCTTGTTCAGAAGAGATACATCTTAATAGAGGTTCGGCGTAGCCTCTTTTATATAGGACTCCTTCTACCAAAGTGAAGTGAGCCGCTCAGTTCCTGATCTTCCGGGCTTCTTCTCTGTCATCTGCAAGGACTTCTTCTTGAAGAAATTTTAGAATGTCAGCGGCCCATTCTGGGGGTTGTGTGACCTCAATCGTGGATACTCAAATCCCAACTGCTTCAATAGTCTGAATTATGGTGTGGTCCGAGAGTGGCACTTCTTCTTGACCTGAGGCAACTTTTGTTAGCGAACCGCTACCTAGTTCCCCCCCATTGGGATCTAGTGGATGGAAGAGTATTCGAAAAGATCACGCTCTTCTCCTACCCCCTGGAGATACCTCTTCAAATTTTCTCCTTTTGTAAGGAATTGTTCGGTTACTTGTCCTACTACTATATGGGAGTCAACCTTTACTTCAACTTCGGTAGCCCCCAACGATCTAGCAATTGTCAAACCTGACAAAAGTGCTTCATACTCAGCTTCATTATTGGTGACCTTGAACCTGAGCTTGAGTGCGTAGTCAAGCTTTTCTCTTGAGTCTGCTATTATATGTACTCCCACTCCTCCCCCAGTCCGGCAGGATGAGCCATCGACGTAGACCTGTCAAGGCTTGCCTTGGGGCATAATGATTATCTCCTTTAAAAAGTTTGAGAATTCTACTACAAAGTCTGCCAATACCTGGCCCTTAACTACGGTGCGTGGAAGGTACTCGATCTCGAACTTGCTTAGCTCGACTGCCCAGTTAGTCATTTGACCAGATGTATCAGGTTTTTGTAGTATTTTTCTCAAGGGGACATCAGTTTGGACTTTTATTGGGTGAGCTTAAAAATAAGGCCTTAATCACTGCCTGGGTGATACAACCAGGTAGGCGGTCAGATCTTCCCCTGGCATAGTTTGACTGAGCAAATGTGGATGGGCCAAGTATTCCTCTAACTCGCTGAAGGCCTTCCCACACTTTTCATCCCATTCTTGTGCTTTCTGTAGGACTTTGAAGAAAGGTAAGCACCAGACGATTGATTTTGCAATGAATCAGTTTAGTGCAGCTATTCTCCCTGCGAGTTTTTGAACCTCATTGATTGTTTGGGGTGGGGGCATATCCACAATTGCCTTGACGTTTTTGGGATTAGCCTCGATTTCGTGTTCAGACACCATGAATCCTTAGAACTTTCCCGATTCAGCCCCGAAAACACACTTCTGTGGGTTGAGCTTCATTTTATATTTTCTAAGCACTGTGAAAGTTTTATGGAGATCATTAAGATGCTGCTCTAATTTTTTACTTTAAACCAAAAGGTTATCTACATAAACTTCCATGTTTCTCCCAATATGATTTTTAGACATTCGGTTGACCAAATGTTGATGCGTTGCTCCGGCATTTTTGAGACCGAATGGCATTGCTCTGTAGCAGTAAAGGCCTCGATCCATGATAAATGTAGTCTTTTCCTCATCATTAGGACTCATCCTGATTTGGTTGTAACCGGAGTATGCATCCATAAAGTTGAGTAGGGTGTGCCTGGCGGTTGAGTCCACTATCAAGTCTATCCTTGGGAGGGGAAAACTATTTTTAGAACAAGTTTTATTCAAGTTGGTGAAGTCTACATACATTCTCCACTTCCCACTTGTCTTTTTGACCAATACGACATTGGAAAGCCATTCGGGATAGTGAACCTCCCGAATGAACCCCGCGGCCAAAAGGCGATCCACTTCTTCGGCAATGGCCGCATACTTTTCCACACTGAAGTTGCAACGCTTTTGTTTGATTCTTTTTGCCTCATGATTCACACTAAGGCAGTGCTCTATTACCGATATGTCGATGCCAAGCATTTCTTCATGGCACCAAGCGAATACATCTCGATGTTCAACTAGTAGTTGCTTCATAATTTGGCTCAGTTCGATGGACATTTTAGACCCTATTGAAACAGTTCATTCTGGTTTTTCGGGATCCATCAGTATCAAAACTAACAGCTCGTTAGGTTCTGCCTGCTTCAGTGTCTCTTCGTCCTTCACTTCTCTATCTAGTTCTGTCAGAGCTGGAGATGGAGGCAAGATCGTTCCCCCATGGTCTTCCTCAAGAGTTTGTATAGCTATCACCTTTGACTTCATTTCCCAAGTGTAACAATCTCTTGCAGTCTATTGTTCGCCACGCATTTCCCCTACTCTGAATGAGGATGGGAACTTTACTTTCAAATGATACATGGAGGTTACAACCTTCATTTGATTCAAAGATGGACGTCCAAGAATCACATTGTATGAAGACATAGCTTTTACCACCAAAAAGTCTACCATAAGAGATGTTGTTTTGGGGGCCGTTCTTGCTAATACAAACAGAGTGATCGCTCCGACTGGTTGGATTATGTCCCCTATGAACCCTTTGAAAGGGGTAGGTGCAGGTCGCAATCGATTGGGAGCGATCCCCATTTTAGTGAATGCCTCCCAGAAGAGGACGTTGGCAGAGCTGCCGTTGTCGATCAGTACTCTTCTAGTTCATGAGACTCTTTGAGTTTTTCTTGAGTCTCTTCTAGTTCGCCTATAGTAGGTTCTTCTCTTCACGAGTCTCTTTGATGCAGATTCTCTCTACGTGGGTTCATGGTTCTTCTTCTGTCAGGGCTTCTATCACTTCTTCGAGTAGAGTTTTGATCTCTACAAGTCAGGCTGTAACTCTTGCGAACCGGACCCTGGTTTCTCCGAATAGGGCTTCGGTTATGGTCTTTCCAAAAATAGGGACAGTAGTTATGTTGTGACCCATCCCTCTCGTTTTAATATCAGTCATCACGGCTCCCTGGGTCTTCCACCATTTTCTTCCTCATATCTTCTGTGTCATGTCTGCCACTTCTATGAAAGTAACAATATTTGGGGCATGACGAATCTCGTCTTTGCTCTTCACGTAAATTCAGGTCCTCCTCAGCTTCAACCGTTAGGTTAGAATGTATACAAAGGCTGAGTTTTTCTTGTCGGACCTGTTCCCCTTTGCCTCTAGTTTCGTAAGTCCTTTTTTTGTAGTCCCCTTGGTTCGATCCTTTATGCCGATCCGCTGTCTTTTTGTTTGCCCTCTCCAAGTCACCCTTCCTGGAGCATATCTTCCCCGCTTATGTAACCGTTAGCGCCGTCCATAAACTCCCTTAGAGTGGTAGGAGTTTTTCGAGAGATTTCCATCATAAAAGGGTTATGAGGCCACACCCCTCCTAACAATGCGGCCAAGGTGATTTTTTAGTCTTGGTCATCCGTTGTCATTTGTTCTTTATTAAACTGGGAGAGGTATGACTTGAGGCTCTCGCCATCCCTTTATTTAACAATCAAAAGATAAGCTGCTGGTCTCCTTCTTATTCGGCTGGCCATGAACTGTGTTAAGAAGAGTCGTGCCAGTTCGTTGAAACTATCCACGGTTCCAGGCCGTAAGGACCCAAAACCATGCTCATGCTGCTCTTTTCAGAGTGAGAGGAAAAACTTTGCATGCTACTTCATTGGAGAAACCGTGGTGAGTCATGTGGGTCTTAAAAGTCTTCAAGTGTTCCAACGAGTCCTTTGACCTGTCATATGCTTCCATATGAGGGACTCTGAATTTTGGAGGTATAGGTACTACCATAATCTCAACACTATATGGCACTTCAGCGTTGGTGAGTTGTTGATCCACCATGGAGAGCTGGCTTATTTGTTTTGCTACTTATATCTGGATTTGCATGTTGACCATATATCGTTCTTCATCTGCAGTGGTCATGTTGGGATGAGGATGGACCTTAGAGCGATGACTCTGTCGATTTGCCTTAGGTTCTTCATTATCCCTCCGTAAGGCATATTTTCTTGTTAAAGGGTCTCCATATCCGTCATGAGTTTCCGTATTACTTCAGTTTGTTCATTGAATCTTGCTTCCATTGCTTCGGGCTGCCGCTTCATGCTGCGAGTACTGGTTGTTGGTGGCATACGAAGGACACACTAGTTATAGGACAATAGAGATCCCATAGACGGCGCCACTATTGATGTCATGTTTCAAGGGCCTAGGCAATTCCCACTCGGCCAGAGCTCATGCAATCACCTACACAGTGACAAAGGGGGACCTCAGGGTTCATTGAATTTTCGATGCTTAAGTCAGTATGGTGTTTAGGATGAAAGAGAAGTATATTGACGATGATAGTATTAGATTTCAGTGTAAGATCCATTACCTCTGTGCTGCTAGTAGTATTTTCACTACATGAATTATGGCCTTTTGCCATGAATTCTTTTTCCAAGATGCACGGTCGTGGTAAATAAGTACCGAATGGCACGAAACCTTTCGTGAGAAATAAAACAAGCCTATTTCCACGAAATATTATCGGCAAGTAAATGTTTGTGGGGAAAAATTGTTTTTACGGCGAAACTTTACCTTTTGTGGCGAATTTTTATCGCCGCAAATAGTTTGGTCAAAATTCAATGTCTTCGTGGGATATAAGCTTGTTGCGACGAAGTTCTTGACTTTTACGAAGATATGTTGTCGCTGCAAGTAGAATTACGAGAATTAATTATGACTTCATGGGTTATTTGGTTTTCACGGCGGTATTATGTATTATTGCGGTGATTAAAAGTCGCCACAAAAGGTAATAAAGAGCCTAAATTTAAACCTCACTCTCTATTTTCGCCCTCACTTCTCTTTTCCCTCTCTCTCCTCCTTCCCCCTTGCAGTCGACGAAACCCCTCCCCTCTTCCCCCTCTTCTCCTTTTGCCACAGCCCAGCTGCCAGCCACCACTGCAACGCCGCGCCACCACCACCTCACTGGCGACCACTCCTTGCCGAACCCAGCCTCCCCTCTACGCCTCTCCCTCCCTCTCCTCCTCCCCCAAAACAAGCCTCCTTCCCTCTCGACTTCTCCACATTGTCGTCACATCCCGCACCCAAGCCACTGTCGTTCGTTGTCGACGGCACTAACAGCCCCTTGCAGGCTCCCTCCGTTCATCCCCCAGCTCCCCCACGATCTCTCCCTTCCCTGTAACTCCCTCCTTCTCTCACGGTTCTCCACCACCCAGATCCGCCGCCAAAAGCCCACCTCTCCGCCACTCCCTTTCTTCTGTGCCGAGCACTCGACACCCCCAACCCAACACCTCTCTCAACCCCTCCTAACAACCCTTGCTCAGCATTTTTCCCACGTATTTGTAAGTGTTGGATTTTTAAGATTTGCCGCATGCTGAATGTAATATGAGGTTTAGATGATTATATTTTGTATAATGGGTTGCATTGAACTCAAGTATTAGGTGATAGAATATGTATATTTATGTTGGATTGGATTACATGGGCGACACGCATGTTGATATGCCTTATAAATTGAGTTATGTATATGAGTGCATATTGATTTAGTTGAATATTGAATTAATTGGATGCCCTGTATGTAGGCGTGTCTATATATATGTATATAATTTTAGATTTTTTTCCAAGCAAGGGCTTTCAGGGCCAGATGTGTGCTTAAGCTCCTGTTTAAACTCTTAAAAAAGCAATGCTTTTGTGCAACCATTTGCATAACCTGGAAACTAGTTATATCACTTTGATTTGGGGCTTAGTTTAGAAAACTTATGCATTTTTTCAATGATTAATTAAAGTAAAGGTAGTAGAGTATGCTCAGCATGTACCACAACATGTAGTAGTAAAGGTAGTAGTTATATAATCTGAAGATAATCTGTCAATGGAGGAACCTTTTTAGGGTGGGGTGGGGGATGCCTTGACCATATGGGATGAACATGATGATTAAGAAAGGTTGATCTAGGAAAGATGGAAGGAGGTTCTGTTATGTGCATTATTGCGTTAAAAATGTTTTGACAAATTGTTGCAATATTTCTTTGGCTCTTCGGTTGCTTTTTGTTTTTTCAGACAATGTTAATTTGGGGACTGCTTGTGGAAAATATTTCAGAGTATGTTGTCTTAGCATTATTGATCCTGGTATGTAGCAAAATCAGAGCCATTAAACTTTTTCAAAGTCCTAAACTAACAATTTGATTTGTTCTGATTTTTGCAATATTTGATTGTTTTCAGGTGATTCTAAAATCATCAAGAGCATGCCTGGTGAACATTAAGTTGTTTATTTGAAGCCAAATCTATAAAGGCTATCAATAGTTTGTTTATTAATCAATTATGAGTTGTTGTTTTGAAATTTGAGTTGTTGTTGAATTATGTAATTATTTCTAGTGTAGGGTTGATATAAGTCAGTGGCTTGAAATTAAATGAAGCTAGTATGTTTTGCTTGAATTGATGCTTAAATTCTGAAGGTCATAGGTTTTGCTTGAATTAGTGCAATTAGATGAAATAATTTAATTATAATTTGATTATTAATTAACATATGAGCTATAGAATTGCAAAATATGATAGCTATTCATATGTAGGATGCAAGTCAAGTCTGGTTCTTTGTGATAGCTATTCCTTGAATGCTAGAATAGTTCTAGTTCCAATGCCAGTATTTTCATATTGTTTATACAAAAATGTCTCCATTTTAATATCAAACTAAGCATGCCTGAATTGATATTTTGTAGTGAAACTAACTGTTAACCCCCACAAAGAAAAAAGAAAGTATTTAACTTCTAAGTATTTTCTTGGGTCTCTTAAGTTACAACTAATCCACTTCATTATTTTCTTTAGTACAATTCGTCAATAGCTGGCAAATACTGAAGACATACGTCGCGTTAGAAAGAAAGCTCCTTGCACACTCCCATCCATCTCAACTATTCTTAGACAATTCCTGGTGGATGAAATATTTAGTGAGCCCGTTTCTACTGGTGAGTTCCTAGTGCTAAAGATTCAGTCTAGTTCATTCTTGTTTACTGACGACCTCTTTCTTGTTGATGAAAGATGCTAGAGCTGTTTTCGCCTTAGTTTATTTATTAATTTATTTTAGCTGTTTTTGTCCATCTCTCTGTCCTTTTTTTGGTAGCATCGTTTAACTTGAGATGGATATTGCTTAACCAGTTGCATAACTGGTCGGAGACGCTGTTGTGACAGGAATGTGGCTAGGCGAAGGAACTTATAAGTTGATAAATGGAAAGTGCTAGTGTTAATTTTATTTATCATATACAAGTTGAATGTTGTGTTTGTTTGGCTGCATTTAGATAGGTAGGAAATCCTTGCTATCATATTATGTTCTTTTATTGTGACAAATTATGCTCTCCATTTTTAGAATAAATAATGTAAATAATGTTGTACATTATTGAACAAGTCTTAGTATCATTTACTTGCCTTTTCAAAAAAAAAAAAATTTCTGAAAAAGCAAGAAGAACCTGCATTCATGTAGGTAAGAAGAGTTTGGTCAGATCCTTGTATTCATCATTTGTACTTGGTTACTCCTATTAAAAAAGCAAGAAGAACCTGCATGCATTGTAAGTTTTTTTGTTTTCCTCATATCGAGTTCTATTTCTATTTTGATTTGTGATTTTGTTGTGATTTTTGGTTAGCCAGTTGTGCGTGTTTTTATGATGGAAGAACTGAGGTAAATAGTAGAAATAGAAATCTGAAATAGTTCTTTTTCCACATGAATGTTCTAATTAGTGTCAAAGCACTAAACTCTTTATTGCTCTTAGGTTCTCATTAGGAGTTTTCTTTAAAACATGTTAGCAAAATTTTAGTTTTTTTTTAAAAATTGTTATTAGTATCAATTTGAATCTCCAAGGTTTGTATATAATTTTTTAGCTTAGGTTAGACAATTTTTTAATGTCATTTTTGGCTCATTCTCATCTTTTTTGGCTTTTACAATTTTTTTTTTCTAAATTCTTTTAGTATTTTCCGGCGAATTTTATTCCACGAACTTCCCACGACAAAATTTTGTAGAAATAGGCTTTTTCCCACAAAGGCCTGCTTTTTGCCACAAAACTTGTTCTTGTGAAAAACCCATATTTCTTGTAGTGAATTTATTTATACCCGACTTGGTCTCCACGGTAGTGGAGTCTTGCATAGCAAAAGATAATATACTTGGGCTGTCTATTCGCCGAGCTACCCCTGTGCCATCAACTCGTCAAGCTAGGAGGTGCTCAGGGTTGCTATACATTGCTCGGGTCTTGGACCGCATTGAATGCGGCATGCCTTCTGCTCTAGGCCACATTGAATGTGGCATGCCTTCTCATCAATGCTAGGTGCGAGCCGCCACAAGTTTTCTCGTCTGGTATTGAGTGCTATGTTCCTTTCCTCTCAAGCCTTGCTTGCATTTCCTGTCTTATTTCCTGATGTGAACATGATTTGACCCGGGTCTCATACCCGAGCCTCAACCTAGATGTTAACTTCTGACCCAATTCATATTATGTACCTGGCGTTGTTTCGCGGGCCTTGTCTTCAGCCCGATCCAACCCAGACCTCACATCTGGGTTATAACCTAGGCCCTACCTTTAGCCCAATATAAAAGATTTTCTCCCATCATAGTTGTGATTCTCCAACTCCTTATAGTAGAGGAGTAGATTGACTTTAGTCTTGTAGCAATACAAGAAGATATATAGTTGAGTAAGAAAAATCAGGGAGATCCAAAGTATGGTGGCATCTAAGATCCACTTGTCATGCATTAATGTACAAGTTGATGGTGGACCTATGCGCAGTGATAATGAAGTGCAGACATCAGATCTTGAAGATCCAAGGCTAGGAAAAATGTATTTGTACTGCAGCAAGTGCATGTAGGTACGTGTTGGATCCGTGTAGGCAATTCAGCCTCATGCGCGGCCTAGATGATGCTCGGGACACTCACGCGCATGTATCCTCATGCGCGGCCTAGATGATGCTCGGGACACTCACGCGCTTGTATCTTTAACACTCAGAAAGTCACGTAGATCGGCAGCTAGCTAAGAATCTTTGTATCAAGGGACAAGGAGATTCATGGTAAGAAAATTGTTTATTTCTTGTCAGTTACTTATTATTAAATATCTATTTCTATCATAAATAGATATTTAACTCGTCATAAAAATTTATTTTTGTTGTTGAGATATCCCAAAGATAAAGATTAGCCTTCTTCACTCTTGGAATCGATAAAAAATAAAATAAAAAGAACCAAACCAAAGAAAATTTTAGAAAGAGAGAAGAAGTAGGTTTAGAGTTGTGGAGAGGAGAAGGAGAAGAAAAAGAAGAGGAGGGAGACATCACATATTCACAACCCCTAGCCTCCCCCCTTGAAAGGCGGCTTGGCTTTAGGAATTCTATGGATTAGTCATTATTATTCACTTTAGCACCTCACACCTATATATTTTTTTTATAGGATGTGAATGTATTTTTCCTAGGGTGTAGGGTATGAGACAATAAATAGTGATTGATTAGAAGAATTTTTCATATACAAATTTATTATTGGAAGAGGATTATTATTTTAATTTCACTTAAAATAGATAATATTTATTTAATACCAAACAAGATCAAGTGTTTTGTCCATTTCACCAAATCCATCTGATCATTTATAGAAATATAATAACTTAATCGACCCTATGATTTATGCTAAATATATAGTTTTATTTCAAGTGAAGAAGATCATTATATTTAGCATAAAACATTATGTATTTTGTTAATGGCAAGCTTGCGGTCAATATAGTATTAATGGAATATGGATATATACAAGGATTTAATTGAGATTTTTTATAAACTTAAGGATTAAAACAATAAAATTGAAAACCTAAGAAGCAAAAAGAAAATCGTGCAAAACCTAGCTAGAAACTATTTTAATATTTTTTTAAAGTCTAAAAAATAATTCGCAAAAGAGAAATGTCATAAAGATTTTATAAAATTAAACTCACAAATTGACTTCACTTTATGTGATATATTATATTTATATTATATTAAAAATAAATTTACAATCTGACATACTAATTAAATCACATCAATTTATAAATTTATTTTTATAAAATTCATATTTGGCTGAAGCATATCTCTCTGCAAAAATTAAAAACTCAGGACATTGCCGTTATTACTACGTACTCTTATTGTACATGGAGGTAAACTATAATGAAAACAAGGTTTTCCTCATGAGCAGCTGAATATAGATGTATCAATGGGACCCAATCTCCGACACTCATTGCTGATGCAACATTATTCGACTCATTTTCGATGAAAAATAGCATCCAATATTTGTTGGTTACGAAAGTGAAACGTAAATGTGACCTATCAATGGCGTCACTCAAAAACTTGTAACAGGAGAAAGCTGAAGGGAGAAAATCTTTGTAGGACCTCGCAAGATGCTGTGGGTTTTGGTGCGTACAAAGGCAAAGACGTTGATTTTCTCTTTCCCAAAGAGTTTGTGAAATTTGACGGACGGACGCGGGTTGCTCAAATATCTTCTTTCTCTTCTCTTCTTTTTTCGGCATTTATTGCTAGTACAAGTACTGGTCAGTAGTCAGCCACAACTAAATATCACATTAAATGGGCAGATCTCTTCGAATTTTTCGTACATTAAACTACCAAATAAATGATATCTAGGAGTTGGTATTGTCAATTACAGTTGTCCAGGACCCGTACGTACCAAATGAACTCTCTACCAAATAAATGATAACTGGTCAGCAGTTAGGTCAGCCATCGTAGTAAGATTGGAATGAATTGAAACGAATCGAGATAAAAAAAAAAAAAAAAAAAAAAAAAAAAAAAAAAAAAAAAAAAAAAAAAAAAAAAAAAAAAAAAAANTTTAAATATTATTTTTATTTTAAAATTAAAAAAAAATTAAATTATTTATTTTATTTTATATAAATTTTTTTAAAAAAAATAATTAAATAAAATAAGATAGATTGAAATAAAACAAACGACATCTTAGCTTGGCTTAGCTGTGACATTGCTGCTGCATGCAGATCGAGGAGATCGGATTGTTAGAATATTGTTAGAATATTATTTTTTAATATTAAAGTTGTTTTGGGATTTGAAAAAGTTGAATTATTTATTATATTTTGTATTGGGATTTAAAAAAGGTGTAATGATGAGTTGAGATGAGTTGTGGTTCCAAACGTAGAGTTGTGCAGTGCTACAGATCGATGAGGAAAAGCGGAATTATAAGCTTATCTCCAAAATCATTGATGGCATATTGAAAGTGGTTCTTGAGAGATTGATTTCACCTTCAACAGCTTTTTGGTATAGAATGATTCATCTATATATGATGATTCCACATGATGAAATCTATGAGAGTCATGAAGAAAATGCATCCCTTATGGCTATCTAGCTATTAAAAGTGGTCCTTCCTTCCGGCCACCGTGAAATGCATGGGATTTTTTTTCCCTCTTGGGGCGCCTTGGCTACAGCTGATCATACATGAATACCTACGAATATTTTTTATGCCATGATTTGATGTAGTTCCCACATTTGATGGAGTGCATGTACTTTGTTATATGATCAATAACTGGACTTGTAAATCATTTTTTTTTCTATAATATTCAACCATCACGACTTGATCATCAGGGTTTTGGTATATTAAGTTATTAAACCACGTGTAGGTTTAGTTAAGTTAGTTAGCTTGTATATAAATAGACTTAGACTGATTGTAACAGATACATTCATTCTTTCTTCTTTAATACATTTTTGGATTTCTTTCCTTCCCTTCTATATTCTGAGATGGTATCAGGAGACGAAAATCCTGCTTCCGCAAACCCTATTCTACCAAATCCTAATCGTACCAGTTCTTTTGTTGAAGATTTCTCCAATCCTTATTTTCTCCATCATGGAGAAAGTCCTGGATCTGTTTTGGTTTCTCAACCTCTAAATGGTAAGAACTATTATACTTGGAGTCGGTTGATGGTAATGGCTCTAAATGCCAAGAACAAGACGGGTTTTATTGATGGAACTTTTTCTTGTCCTGCAAATCGATCTGATCCTCTTTATGTTCAATGGTTTAGATGCAACAATATGGTTCTTTCTTGGATTTTAAATTCTCTTACGCAAGAGATTGCTGCCAATGTTATCAGTTCCTCTATTGCTGTAGAGGTCTGGAACAATTTAAAGACTAGGTTCACGCAAGGTAATGGTCCGAGTCTTTTTCAGCTCAAGAAAGATCTTTCATCCTTAATTCAAGATCAGAGTTCTGTTAGTTTGTATTACACAAAACTCAAAGCATTATGGGATGAATTCTCCAATGTTAAGCCTATTCCCAGTTGTATTTGTCAGCCGAGTTGTTCATGTGGAGCTTTGAAGACAATCATTGATCAACATAATAATGAATATGTTGTTCAATTCCTAATGGGCCTTAACGATTCTTTCACACACATTCGGGGTCAAATTCTCTTGATGGATCCAATTCCATCAATTGACAGAGTTTTATCTCTTACTCTTCAAGAAGAGAAACAGAGGAAAGTTGTTGGATCTTCAATCTTGTCTGAATCTGCTGCTTTGTTTAGCAAGAATGTGGCCCCTGCATCGACTTCCACAACATATGTCAAGAATTATCAAAAATCAAGATCACGACCAGTTTGTACTCATTGTGGTCTCACTGGACATACGGTTGATAGGTGTTATAAACTGCATGGATATCCTCCAGGGTACGCCAAAATACAAAGCCAAGAACACCTTCTGTTAATCAAGTTTCAGCATCTTCGAATGGCTTTGATGAAGCATCTAATGGTCAAAACTCCACTCCTTAATTCCCCTTTACTCAAAAACAATGTAATCAACTTCTCTCATTTCTTCAAAACTCCTCACAACAACCAACAGCAATGAATGCTGTAGCCAATCCATTGAGTCTATCAGGTATAGTTAATTCACCCGATCATGTTCTCCAAAAGTCAAATTCTTGGATAGTTGATAATGGTGCTACTGATCATATGGTCAGTTCCCTTTCGCATTTTACTACAACTATCTCTATTGCAAATACTTCAGTAAAATTGCCTAATGGTATCTGTGTTCCAGTAACACACATTGGAACAGTCAAATTATCAAAATCATTAATTCTTGATAATGTTTTGTATGTACCTTCTTTTTCTTTTAATCTCATATAAGTCAAAAAGCTTACTGAAAAATCATGTTGCTTTGTTTTTCTTGCTGATTTCTGTTTCATACAGGACCAACACACTTGGAAGACGATTGGAGTGGCTAAACAAGTGGCTGGGTTGTATTTGTTTCAACCATCTGATATACATTCTGCTGCTAATTCTAGTAACATTTCTGTTGTCAACTCTACCATAAACAACTCTTCTTTTGATCTATGGCATTTTAGGTTAGGCCATCCTTCCTTAAAAAGGATCCAAATAATTCACAAATTGTTTCCTAATGTTACTACTTCTTCCACTTTTGATAGTAATACTTGTCCATTGGCAAAACATAAAAGATTGCCATTTAATATGAGTGATTCTGTCAGCAATAAAATTTTTGATTTGATTCATGTTGACATTTGGGGTCCCTTTTCTGTTGAATCTATCACTGGTTTCAGATACTTTCTTTTCATTGTTGATGATTGCTCACGATGTACTTGGGTATATCTAATGAAAAAGAAATTTGACACTCAATTCCTTCTTCAGTCATTTTTTAATCTCATTGAGACTCAATTTGATATTCATATCAAAGTTATAAACTGATAGGGGAAATGAGTTTCATATGTCAGATTTCTATGCTTCTAAAGGAGTCATTCATCAACAAACTTGTAGAGCTACACCTCAACAAAATGGTGTAGTTGAGCGTAAACATCAACACCTACTCAATGTGGCACGATCCCTCAGATTTCATGCCAATTTACCTCTCAATTTTTGGAGTGAGTGCATTTTAACAGCACCTCATTTGATCAATAGAACTCCATCACCTATGTTATCAAACAAAACACCATATGAAATTTTATTTTCTAAGCCACCAAATTACTCAAATCTCAGAGTATTTGGTTGCTTATGTTTTGCATCAACTCTATCTCATAATCACTCAAAGTTTGCACCTAGAGCTCATCCTTGTGTGTTCATTGGCTATCCATATGGAACAAAAGGGTATAAACTCTATGACTTGGAAACCAATGTTATTTTTCTGTCCAGAGATGCTATATTTCGAGAATCTGTTTTTCCTTTCAAAACAGGTTATGATCTTCCTACAAAATCAGTTGTTCTACCTGTACCACAAACAGATAATGCAACTTTTGATTATCCTCAAACTCATACTCCTTCCCATTCAATTCCAGAAAATCATGAGTCAGTTTCTGTTTCAATTCCAATTTCTTCTCCATCAATTCCTGAGGTTCCATCACAATCCTCCACTCGAAAGTCTACTAGAATACATAAGCAGCCATCTTATCTTGCAGATTATCATTGCAACTTAGCCAAAACTGCAGAGGCCACTTCATCATCTAACTCAAGTGAAGGTTCACCCTCAGGTATTCCACATCCACTTTCTTCTTTTATATCATATTCAAATCTGTCTACCTCACATAGAGCTTTCACACTTGCCATATCCTCACATAAAGAACCCAATTCCTTTAGAGAAGCCATTCAACATAATTAGTGGTGTGATGCCATGGCTGCTGAAATCAAAGCTTTAGAAGATAATAAAACTTGGTCTCTTACTCATTTACCTCCTAACAAACATGCTATTGGATGTAAATGGGTTTATAAGGTGAAATACAATTCTAATGGATCTGTTGAAATGTATAAAGCCCGATTAGTTGCTAAGGGCTATACACAGTAAGAGGGATTGGATTATATGGAGACTTTTTCACCAGTTGCAAAACTAGTTACTGTCAGGGTACTCTTAGCTATAGCCGCACCTAAAAACTGGTCATTGTACCAATTAGATGTCAACAATGCATTCTTGCATGGAGACTTAGAAGAAGAAATTTATATGTCTCTTCCTCAAGGTTTTTATTGTAATCAAAATGGTGCTGCAGCCAAGGGGGAGTTCATGCCCACTGTCAAGTCAAATTCTACTAATCAATTTGTATGCAAACTTAACAAATCCTTATATGGCCTGAAACAGGCATCAAGGCAGTGGTTTTCTAAGTTTTCTACTGCTCTGTTGAAACATGGTTTTATCCAATCTTCAGCTGATCCAACTTTGTTTACAAGACAAAAAAATAGTTCTTTCATTGCCTTATTGGTGTGTGTAGATGATATCATCATAGCCAGCAATCATGATTCAGCAGTAAGTGACTTAAAGAACTTTATTCATTCTCAATTCAAGCTCAAAGATCTTGGAGCTTTGAGGTACTTTCTTGGTCTTGAAATTGCAAGACCAAAAAAAGGGATAGCTGTTTCACAGAGGAAGTATGCTTTAGAGATACTATCAGATTCAGGGTATCTAGCATCTAAACCTGCTTCATTCCCGATGGATCAAAATCTTAGACTCTCAAAAACAGAAGGAACACCTCTTGAAGATCCACTTTGTTATAGAAGATTAGTAGGTAGACTTGTTTATCTGACAATAACGAGACCAGTTTGTCATTTGCAGTACAAATCTTAAGCCAATATGTAGTAGCACCTACTGATGTTCATTTGGCAGCAGCTCATCGAGTGTTGAGATACATCAAACACAATCCTGGCCAAGGGATATTTTTCTCTTCATCAAGTGACTTGCAACTCAAGGCCTTTTGTGATGCAGACTGGGCTGCTTGCAGAGACACCAGGAAGTCAATTACTGGTTTTTGTATTTTCCTTGGACAATCACTTATTTCATGGAAATCCAAGAAACAGAACACGGTGTCTAGATCCACGACAGAGGCTGAATATTGTACGATGGCAACTACTACGTGTGAAATAACATGGCTGCAACACTTACTCAAAGACTTGTCTACTTCTTAAACCAAACCAGCTTTACTTTTCTGTGATAATGAGGCTGCTGTCCACATATCTGCCAATCCTATTTTTCATGAACGAACAAAGCATATTGACATAGATTGTCACATTGTTCGAGAAAAACTCTTGGCAGGAACCATCAAGATACTGCATGTTTCATCCTTTCATCAAATAGCTGATGTACTAACTAAGCCTCTTGGTTTTAATTCTTTTTCTAGTACTCTCTTCAAGATGGGTGTCATTGACATATACACTCCATCTTGAGGGGGAGTATTAAGCTATTAAACTACGTGTAGGTATAGTTAAGTTAGTTAGCTTGTATATAAATAGACTTAGATTGATTGTAACAGATACATTCATTCTTTCTTCTTTAATACATTTTTGGATTTCTTTCCTTCCCTTCTATATTCTGAGAGAGGGATTGTCGACCCTCCATCTTCATTTCATCTTAATTGTTTAAATGTCATCCAAGATTAATTAAAACTAGTGATCTCACTATTTTTGAGCGACAGGGCCAAATCTTCATGTCTCCTAACTCCTGTTCTAAGAGAGAAAGAGTTTTGGAACTGCTGACTACACTACAACAGATTTTTTTATTGTGACGGTTGAAGCTGTCACAAAAATTAAGAAAACTATCACAGAAACTTTTTCGTAACAGTTTGAAACCGTCCCCACAACCGTCTCCAAAAAGGCATCACAAAAAGTATTTTGTGACGGTTTATTGTACGACCATCACTAAAAGCTTTTTTGTGACGGTTGAAAATCTGTCGTGAGATACAACGTTTGAATGTGAAGAAATTTTGTAATAGTCAAATTTCATCACAGAAAATATGTTCGAACGTATCAAATAACATTAGAACATTTACCCAATTGATTAGCATCAAACGATAATATCTAACATTCAATATTTTTCATTCGAACATTTGATTTTAATGTTCGAATGTACACACATTCAAACGTTTGTGATGTGACGTTTGAATTTTGCACTCACACGTTATTGGATAATTATTCGAAAGTTAAAGATTAAACGTTCGGGTGGTTAATAAATACGTTCAAATGTAACTTTTTTAATCATTTGAACATTAAGAAATATCTGTTTGATCATAACAGAATAAGTTCAAACGTTTGTGAAGTATATACGTTCGAACGCAAGGTATTATATCGTACGTCTGTGCAATTATGTTCGAACGTTCTTTGTTTACATTCGAATGTACTGATCATAACTAATAATTTCATAAAATTAAATTCTTTTCTTGCCCACTGCGATCCTACTGCAGTGACATAACACGTTCCATCTGGACCAACATCTCCCCCTATACTTGTTCTTGAACTTCAATGCATATTCTTTCCTCCTAGTCTCTTTGTCGCAACTGCAAACGCGTCTCTAAATCGGATTGTCACCATAAAAGAGCCTCCAACTCCTGTTGTCTTGAATTCATATGCTCAATTTCTTGGCATGCGGCATCCAAATCCTTGGTAAGATTATTAACTTATGAAGTCGAGGCCGTGGATAATGAATTAACACAATTGATAGAACATCCGAAACCTCTAACCAAACTAGACTTGGTCTCGAGGACCTGCATAAATATATCCATGTCACAAAGAGAAGATTCCTCAGAGACTGACTATATCTCAATCATTTTTTCCTACAATTAGAAAGAAATACACAATAAGTAACATATTAAAAGAAATAGTAAGAAAACATAATATACATTTACATGTTGGCATAATTTATTCACTCAAAATGATCTCACTTACATAATTATATTTGGCAACAGGATCAATCCACTTGCTGTGCCCAACGATGTGAGTAGTGACATAGACATGAATGAAAGAGATTCTCAAGATCATCATGTTTCTAACAAAGCCACAGTAGTAATTTTAAACAATCATGTTAGTACTTAAATAAAGAATATAATAAAAATGACTAAATTTTACTAAGTAATTACTATTTTACCGGCAAGGTGTTGGAATAGCACGATGGTGGATTGTCAAAGACGTTCTATTCTGTGCATTGATAGAACGTAAGTGCTGCAGGAGAAATTAATAATATTAAATATGACCTATGAAACCAATATAGATGTAAATAAGTTATACGGAAAAAAATCTAGAATACTTGATAATCTGAGCTTAAGAAAAGATCACAACACTTCATTCAATCGTCTAATTTTATTTTTTGAAAAGGGGATTGAGCAGCCTCTTCCAAAATCTCAAATTTCTTGAAGTGGTCATGACATCGTCCCTTGTAACACCGAAATAATGTAACCATCAACTCATTCACAATTCATACTTCATCGCTACGGCAAAAAATTAGGTTGAATTCATCCTAAGATGTGAATGCGTCAAAATATGAAATTAAAACATCTCTAAAAGACTAGGGTATATAAAATCACCAGTACACGACTTCGAATGTGATCCTTAACCTCATTTGGAACATCTCGCCATGACCAAACATAAAATGACACATAAGCTCAGACTAGTATGCTGACATAGGAGAAAAGTAATGCCGCACCATCATCCACACCCCTAGTGTAGTTATTGGGGATGTTGACCTTAATTTTCTTGTGCCTTATATTTTTTCCAAAGCCAGGTCACTTTTTAAGCCACGACGGCGATGTGACAATACATGAGCTAATATATTTAAAATTATTAAAACCAGTCTCTCCAAATATTCAAATATAATTAATTATTAACAAGAATTTTCTTACTGGTAGGTGTGGACTGGCCGTTTACCTCTTGTGTATCAACTTGATCAGGAGCGGAGTCCTCAACTGGTTCGAGACTTGGTGGAGGATGCACATTTCTTTGTTGTCGTTTTGGTGGCATCTTTGAAAAACATTATTATTTTCAATGAACTAGCTTAGAAATAATTCTGAAAAATGTAGTAGCCTAATCTATGCAAATAAAACATTTAGTGCTTTTATTCTTCATCTCCAAATATATTTTCCATTCTTGTTTCAGAACCTCCTTCAAGAACATTTTCATAATCTCCTTCCTCATCACAATCTTCTTCTTCGTTTTCTTCATTGACTTCTTCTTCTAACTCTTCTTCTTCTCCTTCTCATTCTTTTCATTCTTCTGATTCGTCAAAATCTTCAGTTGAATGATCATTTAATATGGATGGGTCAAGATTTATAGGTGAGACACCATCTCTACATAAGAGGATTAGTTCAAGTGTACCAAAGTCAATAAATAAATTAATACCCTCTCCATCTTCCTGGTAGGCCTCTATAATCGGAGTGTTATCTTCATCTCCACTATAATCATGATCCACTACCAATCCTGCATCATAAATATTTCGAGGAACAAACTTCTATACGACTCACTAAGTTATCTCTCCACTAGCTTCATCGGCCCTTTTATCGGATCAATCATGTAATAGACTTGGGTCGCTTGACACACCAATATGAATGGATCATCTTCGTACCATTTACATACAATATTGATACTCGTAAAGTGACTATACCTATGTATCGACATCCAACCGCTGCCTAGATCCCACTAATCACATTTAAATACATATGTCACATTCTCGCCCAAATATTTCAGCCCGATAATATCACATATGACACTACAGTAGTCAATTTCATTTGTTCCATGACTTCTCTCGACCAACACACCACATTTTTTATTCAACTTGTATCAGTATTTAGCATTTAGCATTTGAGGCTGGGCCGCCTCTCTCTTGGAAAGGTGAGGTGTATTCTCTCTACAGTTCTTCAGAACTTAGAGGCTTCTCTCTTGGACATTAGTTCGAAGAGTCCTTTACTTTGGTTGTTACCATGCTAAGTTAATGTAGTTCCATCCATGGTAGAAGAGCTTTCTAGCCTTTACAAGGTCCTTTGTCTCACTGAGGAAGAGAAACAGGAAGTCCTCATCCCGAGTGAGGAAGTTTTGATTTCCATTGAAAAGAATAAGAAGTGCTTGGCTGCTCTTGTTGTAGAAGAAAATGAGGTTAACAGAGGAGCCTTTTGCCTTAATATGAGCAAGGTCTGGAAAGTGGAGGGCTAGGTTTCCTTTAAGGATCTTGGCATCAACAAATTCTTGGTTGAGTTTCAAAGTATTCCAGAAAAGGCTCGGGACGTCCCTAGTCTTTTGATAGGTCTCTAGTGTGTTTATTTGACTGTGAAGGCTGCTTGGCCCCCAATGATATTGCCTTCACCAAAGACATTTTGGCTACAGCTTCACGACTTGCCTTTTGCAGGTATGAACAAAACCATGAGGGAAAGGTTGGGTGCATCTGCGGGAACTATTTTATCAGTGTATGTAGATGCTAGTGGAATGACTTAGGGTAGCTTTCTTAGGGTGATAGTGTTACTTGACATCTCTAAACCTCTTACCCATGGTCAGTTTATTAACATGGGAGAGAAACGTTTCTAGATTCCTTTCAAGTATGAAAGGTTGCCTCTATTATGTTTCCATTGTGGTGTCATAAAACATGTTGCTCCATCTTGCGTAATCTCTCCTTTGGGTGGCAGATTATGTGAAGGAGCTACACCCCAAAACGGCTCATGGTTAAGAGCTAGCTGTCAGGTGAGAAGTTCTCAGACGTACAACAAGAAGGGGGGTGACTCTGAAAACCAATGCCCCTTCCTGTCTCAAGTTGGCCTTGGTACATCCAGTCCTATCAAAGAAAGTTCTTAGGTTAGCTCCTCATCCCACAACTTCCCTATCAAAACCTTTATATCTGGCAGCACTAAAAGGCCTACTTGGAAGAGAAAGGCTAAAGGGCTAGGGCTTAAGGGATTGCTTGGTCCACTTGATTCACCTATGTGTGATACTAATGTCCCAAGCAAAGGAAAAGGCTTAGTGAAGGGTGTCATGGGCCCATCATGACAAGGAAGAGAGCAAAGCATGCTAGGTTGGCAGAGGCTAGTTTCCAACCCTGCCAGTCCCCATGAAACACTTAGCTTGGAATTGCCAAGGGCTTAGGAACCCTTGGTTCATTAAAAAATTTCACTTAATGGTTAAGGAAAAGAGCCTGGATGTAATATTTCTTAGTGAAACCCAATGCAAGAGATAGGATTGAAACCATTCAAGATCAGATGAACTTTGATCACGGTTTTGTTGTTGATTGTATTGGAAGGAGGGGTGGTTTGGCCATCCTTTGGAAGAAAGAAGTGGATGTTGGTTTGGATTCCTACTCTAACCACTACATATCTATCTCCATCTTCTCTTCTGTCATGGATAAGAGGTGGACTTGAACAAGTTTTTATGGGCAACCAGTTGTTGCAAAGAGAAATGAAAGTTGGTACCTGTTTAGATTAATCCACTCTAGAATTCAGAATCCCTGATTGTGCATGGGAGATTTTAATGAAATTATGTACCAGGGTGAACAATTTGGCTCCCAAACACGACCCTTTAAGCAGATGGAGGACTTCAGATTCACTCTAACGGACAGCGGCCTTGTGGACATTGACTACATAGGATCTAAGTTTACTTGGTGCAATAAACGGGAGGGGCTTGATTTTACTAAATCTAGACTAGACAGGACCCTAGTTAACAATGAGTGGCTAAATCTGTTTGAAATCAATCAGTCTTTTGTCTTGCCAGGCCAGTGTTTAAATCACAACCCTCTCTTCATCCAATGCTCGAATTATGCTCAAACAAATGCCCCTAAGCAAAAACTATTTAGATATAAAGTTTCTTGGAGAATAAGAGAGGGTTGTGCTAAGCTCATTCAGTTTGCTTAGATGCAAGGTCTCTCTCAAGGCTTCAAGGTAGATATCACTCGAGAATGTCTGAATGTTTGTAGAGATAAACTAAAAGTTTGGAGTAAGGAGGCCTTTAGAAATAAGAAAAGGCTCCTCACACAGAAGAGAGAAAGACTAAGATTATTACAAGACCGCAACACTGGTTAATTCAATAGCCAGATAAGCTTACTTCAGATAGAAGTGGATGGATATCTTGAGGAAGAAGAGTTGAAGTGGAGGCAAAGGGCCATACAAAGATGGCTAAAGGAAGGGAACAGAAACACCAAAATTTTCCATAAGTGTTCTTCTCAAAGAAAATAGGTGAATTCCATCAAGAATATAATCAGTGAGGATGGCAATCTAGCCTCTAGCCAAGAAGAGGTTGCCAAGACTTTCCAATCCTTTTACTAGAACCTTTTCTTTTCCCCTAACCCAAGGGATATGGATGTTGTCCTCAATTCTCTCCAACCTCTAGTCAGTGAAGAAATGAACTGCTCCCTCAGTAGTGATTTCACAGAATAGGAAGTTGAAAAGGCTATCCTAGATATGAATCCCCTCGGATCCCCTGGACCAAATGGATTCCTAGGAGTGTTTTGTCACCAGCACTGGGCTACAATTGGAAAGAAGGTAACTGCTACAGTCATAGAAGTGCTAAGCACCAGAAAGGGTCTCCATGAACTCAACCAGACATTCATCTCTCTGATTCCCAAAAAGAAGTCCCCTCAATCTATCACAGACTATAGACCTATAAGTCTTTGCAATATCTTCTATAAGATCATTGCCAAAGTGATTGCCAATAGACTTAAGCCCATTCTGCCTAGCCAATCTTTCCTATACAAAGTGCATTTGTCCTAGGGAGGCTAGTTTCTGACAATGTGGTAGTTGCCTATGAATTGTTGCATTCAATGCAAAACAGACTAAAAGGGAGACACAATGGTTATATGGCACTAAGACTCAATATGAGCAAAGCTTATGATCGAGTAGAATGGGGGTTCTTGCATGCAGTTATGATTAAAATGGGCTTTGACAGCAAATGGTTAGAGTTGGTAATGCAGTGTGTTACTACTGTAAGCTATTCCATTTTAATTAATGGCATCCCTCAAGAGTCATTCATTCCTTCTAGAGGAATTAGACAGGGCGACCCCTTCTCTCCTTTCCTCTTCATTATTTGCTCTGAATTTCTTAGTCACAGTTTAAATCAAGCTAAGATGTAGGGTTCAATTTCTGGGTTCCCAGTTGCTCGTGGAGCTCTCCATGTGAATCACTTATTCTTTGCAGATGACAACCTAGTCTTCTACAGATTTAATCCAGCAGAGTGGGGTAGATTACATCAACTTCTCAGCACCTATGAGCAGGCTTTTGGGCAGAGACTCAACCTTGATAAAACTTCCCATCTTTTTCAACAACAACACCCAGTTGGAGGTTCAACAAGCCATCCTTGAGCAAGTAGGAATTAAAGCCTCTGGTTCCTTTGACAAGTACCTGGGACTACCTTCCTATGTGGGGAGAAACAAGACCAAAGCCTTTAGTTCAATGTTAGACAGGTTCAAAGCCAAGATAACTAGCTAGAAAACTAACATGTTGTACAAAGCTGGAAAGGAAATTTTGTTAAAATCTGTCTTGCAGTCTATTCCCATCTATAGCATGGGTATTTATAAACTTCCCAAAACCATACTTAGAAGCCCTAACCAGCTCTTGCAGTCCTTTTTGTTGGGTCAAAAGGCCGATAGGTCTAAAATCTATTGGTTGAGTTGGCAAGTTCTTGGGAAACCCAAGCATGGGGGAGGCTTGGGGTTTAGGGATTTTGAACACTTCAACTTAGCCAAAGCAAGGCTGGAGAATCCTCCAAAACCCTTCATCCCTTGCAGCTCAAGTGCTTCAAGCCAAATATTTCCCTTCATCAGACTTCCTTTCAGCTAAACAAAGAGGCAATGACTCCTATGTGTGGAAAAGCTTCCTATCTACAAGGCTCCTCCTCACTGAAGGCCTTCTATGGAGAGTAGGGAATGGGACTAAGATAAAAATTTGGCAAGACAAATGGCTACCTTGTCCCTCAACCTATCGACTTCAATCTCCTGTCAATATCCTGCAAGCTTGAACTTATTAATCCAGCCTCTATGCGATGGGACCTCCCTCTCATCTATGCAATCTTCTCAGATGTTGAGGCAAGCATGATTAGCAGGATGCCTATTAGTCCCTGTAGAAACCAGGATTTGTTGACCTGGAGATGCTCAGCTAATGGCAAATTCTCAGTGAGAAGTGCCTATCATCTACAAGGCACCATAAGGGAAGACAAAATGGGCCAATCCTCAGGCCAGAGTACCAACTCAAGTTTTTGGCACAAAATTTGGGGTATCAAAGCATCTCAGGCCATGAAATATTTTCTTTCGAGAGCTGCTGGTGAGTCCCTTCCCACTAATCTCAACCTGCACAAGAGGAAGGTGGTGGAGGCCTCCCTATGTCCAATCTGTTTCCTTCATCCTAAATCAGTTTCACATTCTCTCTGGTCATGTATAGCTGCCCAAGATGTGTGGTCTATGTGTTCAAGGAGGTTCCAAAAAATTTGTATCATGGATGACTCTTTTAAAGAAGTTTTGAAGCCTATCCTGGACCAACTCTCTCCTTTGGAACTTACTGAAGTTGTTGTCATTGCTAAAATGATTTGGCATAGGAGAAACACTTGGATCTTTGAGTAGCATTTTAACTCTTCTGTCCAAGTGTCAAAATTGATTAACACAGAGTTGTAAAAGAATAGGTCCTGGCAAGAGGGCAGCATGAATAAGTCTAAGGTCCATGTGCCCTTTTGCACCCAATGGTTTCCCCCCCCCCTAAGATTTCTTCATAGTCAACTGGGATGCAGTACTGGATAAAGGCAACTCAAAGCTGGGTATTGGAGTGGTAATTAGGAATTCAGCTGGTTCCATCATAGCCTCACTATGCTCCTCTATACCATTGACCCATAATCCTCTTCTAGGGGAAGTAGTAGCTGCACTTAGAGCCACATCCTTTTGTGCTGAGCTAGGGCTTCACCAAATCATCCTAGAAGGTGACTCTCTCGTTGTGGTGAAGGTTGTTCAACATAAGAAAGATAGTTGGAGTTCTACTAGAATTGTTATTAGAGACATCAAGCTAATGCTATCCAAGACCTGTAATTGGTCCATTCAACATGTCCCTAGGGAAGTCAATGTTATTGCTCATTGTTTAGCAAAATTCGCTTTCAATTGCTCGAAAGATTGTATACTTATTGAGGATTATCCTCCTTGTATTCAGCATTTAATCATATTTAATCAAAATATGATATACAATATAGAGACAATAAAAGAAATGGTGAATGAGGCTGCATACCTATATCAAAGTTCTCAAAATCCTCAACATCATCCATTAAACTACGAATGCTAATCGGGGCAAAAGAAGAACGGAGCCAATTTTGTACACAAATAAGGGCTTCTATCATAAGTGGAGATAAGCTACTGCGAAAAGAATCAAGTACTCGACCTACTGTGCTAAAAGTTGACTCAGAGGCCACTGGAGATATTGGAACTGCAAGAGCATCCCGTTCAACTTTTGAAAGCATGCGGTATCTAATGGAGTTAACCTTCCAACAAGTCAACAAGTCGAATTTAGCATCATCTTCTTCACATTTTTCAGACAAATACCTCTTCACTTCAAATTAACTCTCCAAAGAGTTTTCTGACTCCAAACACTTCTTAAATTGAGCCAATTTAAATGACCTCATATCTTCTACCTGACTAGTTGAACTTGTAGTACTGCCTAACTACGTATAATGTCTATTGGACATGTACTACGAAGAAAGTGGATCGCATTGAAGTATTATCCACTTGGTGCATAGATGAGCTGATGAGAATCCTAGAGTTTAAGGAAGAGATCAAACAACAAACAATATTCTTACCAGTGTTCTACAAATTGGATCCATCAATAGTACAAATAAGAAAGAGTTTTGCATAAGCATTTTCTGAATATGAAGACGAAATCAAGTTTGAGGCACCTCTGAGGCAATTTTGAGGCGATTCGAATTTTTCTTTTTTTGGCAAGTCCATTTTTTACGGGTTTCCTTTTAAGGCTGATTTTTTGAATTGTTCTCGTTAGGGTTGGCCATGTCGGCGCCCGTTGCCCCTCTGATGGTTGTGTCATCGGCGGGGCCACTAGTTTCTGGTGCTCTGAATAATCCATCTTATGCTCAGGCTGTGATAAAATAGAGTGTTTCTTCTGGGTTTAAAATTCCTATGCGTTATCCTGTGGATATTAATGGTGAACTAGGATTTATTTTCACAGAACCTGAGATGGTGAAGGCGGCAGAGGATTTCCGGTTTGCATTGGTTATGAAGTTCATGCGTGCTAGACCTTCTATTGACAATATTCGTCTGGCAATTGTGAAGACGCGGGGTTTGGTGGAGATCCCAACTATTAGCTTTATGGATGATTATCATATACTTATTCAGATGAAGAATGAACGTGATTTTGTGCATGGATGGGCACGTGAAGGGCGAGTGCTGGAGGGGTATGTTTTTCGGCTGTTCAAGTGGACAACAGATTTTGATCTATCTAAGGAATCTCCGTTGGCTCCTCAATGGATTTATTTACCAGGGCTGCCGATGCATCTCTATCGGAAAGATTGCTTGCAAATCCTTGCCACTCGTTTTGGTCGTTTCCTTGGAACAGATAATGCAACCCTTAATCGGACTAGGGCCTCGGGAGCAAGAATATGTGTTGAAGTGGATTTATTTGTAGAGCCGGTGTAGGGGTTTCCAATAATTTTCTCTTCTACAAAGCGTATTTGGCAAAAGGCTCGGTATGAACGAATGGGTTTTTATTGCACCAAGTGTTTTGGGCAAGGACAAACTTCAGTTGTTTGTAGGGTTGGTGAGGGGCGGAAGGCAGATATCAAGCAAAAAGGAAAAAAGACGTGGCAGCCGGAAATGAATAATTGGGGGGGGAAGACTTACATGCCATTCCTGTGGTTTCGGTTCAGAACAATGACGAGGGATGTACTCAAAAGAGTGTGGGAGAGGCAGTTTTGAACACTACTGATGATGGACAGAATCCTATGATTTTGAGAAAGGAGGATTAACGCCGAAAAATAATATGGGAGTATTAACACGGGAAAATAAAAAGGGTGAAACTCTGCCGGATAATGATATGGGAGGTTTACTGCAGGAAAATAATCAGGAAGGTTCAATGCAAGGAAAAAATAAGGGAGATTCTAGTCAGGAGATTATGAAGGGCCTTGTTTTGTTTGATGTTAGGGAAGAGAATTGTAAGAGTAGTGAGGAGGATTGTGAGGAAGTCTGGTGTGATATTGTCCCTAGCACGTCCAAAACTTTGACTTTGAAGAATGTGGCCATGACCTCGCCATCTTTATATATAGAGAACAGAGATAATATCTTAGATGCTCCAATCTTGGCTGAGGAGGATCACGAAGGTGAGGGCAGGCAGGTCTCTGTTTCTGATAGAGAGGAAGGGGAATGTATATCATTGTTAGGGAAGGAAAAAGGCTATGTTTCGGAAGTGGAGCCTTATCAACATTCAAATATTCCGAGAGAAAATTTATGTAAGGCAGTACGTAAGTCTCTATGGGTTCATGCCCCGATCTCAAAAATTTTAATCCATGATTGAGAATATTTTTTTCTGGAATGTGTGTGGGTTAGGCAGGTCTCGAGCAAGACTAAAAAATTTAATTTCAAAAAATAATGCGTCTCTGGTTGCGATTTCTGAGCCTTTTGTTGACGCAGATCGGATGTCACTTCTTGGAAATTTCATTAACTTTACTCATCATTGCTCTAATGAGGTTGAGGGGGGAAAGCTATGGATATTCTGGAAGGAATATAACGCTTTTGAGATTGTATGGCGTTCAAATCAAATGATTATCGGCTGGTTTGAGATGGATAATAATAGAATTCTTATTTCTTTTGTCTATGCTTAGTGTTCTTATATTCAAATAAGAAATCTTTGGCAGGAGTTAGAAGAGATACAAGTGGTGGATCATCCGTGGGTAGTGATGGGGGATTTTAATTCTATTCGTTATGATTCGGAACGCATTGGAGGCAATCCTAGGCCGATGGTTTCCATGACAGCTTTTAACGATTGCCTTGACCAATGTGGTCTTGTTGATCTGGCTAGCGGAGGGAATCACATGTCGTGGTGTAATGGGCATGAAGGGGTCTCAAGAAGCTAGGCAAAATTGGATCGAGTGGTTGTAAACAATGCTTTCTCCTCAAAATTTTTGTCTGCGCATCTTGTGTATTTTAGTAGAAAAACTTTGGATCATTGTCCGATGATTGTTCATTTTTACAGACAGCACATGGTATATGGTCCCTCCTCTTTTCAGTTTCAGAATATGTGGTGCACGCATGCTGGTTTTTTGGCTTGTGTTGAAGAGGTTTGGAAGAGACCTGCACCAACTACTGGGTTGATTAAACTGACTTATCGTCTTAAAAATACTAAAGTGGCCCTTCGTATGTGGAACAAAAATGTCTTTGGCCAGGTAGAGATTATAATGAAAGAGCTAGAGACACATCTGGATAATCTTGAGCATCAGCTTCAGCTGGGGTATTCTCAGGATGTTGAAGCTGATTTATTGGTGACTAAAATTGAACTACAGATGTGGGAAAATAGAGAGGCAATACGGCTTAGTCAGATTGCCAAGAAGTCTTGGATGCTTGAAGGAGACCAGAATACGAGATTCTATCATGCAGTGATCAACCAGCGCCGCAAGTCCGGTTTTATTTCTCGTATGGTGTTGTCGGATGGACGTGTTCTGGATACTGCAGAGGCTGTTCACCAAGGAGCTGCTGATTATTTCCAGGACTTTCTTACTGAGGACACAGGAGTGGATTTTGCAGATTTATCGTCGCTCATTGATCCAATCATTTCTTCGAGTGATAATGAAATGCTGTGTAAAGCGCCCACTGAGGAGGAGGTCAAAGAGGCTGTGTTTTCCATTCCTAAACACAGTAGTCCAAGTCTGGATGGGTTTGGTTCGGCTTTCTTTATCAATTGTTGGGATATTGTTAAACAGGATGTGATTGAGGCGGGGCAAGAATTTTTCCGTGGGGTGCCTCTTCCCAAGTTTTTTTCTTCCTTTCATTGTACTTATTCCAAAGCTCCAAGACCCTGCGAGTTTTGATAAATTTCATCCTATTAGTTTATGTTCGGTGGCTTACAAGATTTTTTCAAAAATCATTGTCAAACGTTTGAATCAGTTCTTAAATAGGATGGTTTCACAAGAACAATGTGCCTTTGTGCCTGGTAGAATTATTTTTGAAAATATTACACTTGCAAAGGAAATGGTTCACTCCTTAAATAAGAAGAGTTTGGGAGGCAATGTCATATTGAAAATTGATATGGCCAAAGCCTATGATCGTGTGGACTGAGGTTTTTTATTGGCAGTTTTTAAAGCGTTCGGATTTTCTTCAATTTTCTGTCAATTAATAGGGGAATGTATGAAGTCCCCTTGGTTCTCCGTGATGATGAATGAGACTTTTAAAGGGTTCTTCCAACCGACTCCTGGTTTACGGCAAGGTGATCCACTTTCTCCATATTTATTCGTTGTGATGGAAGAAGTTTTGACGGGGCTATTAAAGAAAAATTTTAAAGAAGGTCGGATTGGTAGGTTTTATCATCCGACAGGGGCTCATTTGATTTCGCATTTATTATATGCCGACAACATCCTAATTTTCGTGAATGGTGGGAAGCGGTCTATTAGAAGAATAGTTGAGATCCTGGGGATTTATGAAAAGTGGTCGGGGCACCTGATCAACAAAGATAAGTCGGCTCTTTATCCTTCTAAAAATATCTCTTCAACTCGGTTATGTGCTATTTTGAGGCTTACTGGTTTTCGGGAAGGGAATTTTCCTCTTACTTATTTGGGTGCTCCTCTTGTATCGGGGAGATTGACTTGTAGAGTTTTTGAGCCGCTTGTGGATAAAGTGAGAAATAAGGTTGCAGGTTGGAAGTTTAAACTTTTATCCCAAGGGGGTAGGTTGATATTACTTCGACATGTTTTAGCAAGCATGCCAATTCATCTCCTTTCTGTGATAGCTGTGCCTGTGCCTATGACTACTATAAAATGCATCAACTCCATTTTATCCAGTTTTTTCTGGAGGAGTGTTAATGGCTTGAAGAAAATGAAATGGAGAGCTTGGCCTAAATTGTGTATGCCTATGGAGGAGGGTGGTCTGGGTCTGCGTGACTTCTCGGAGGTTCAGTGTGCACTACATATGAAATTTGCGTTTCGGTTACTAGCTACTAATTCTTTATGGACTGAATTTTTCAGGGCTAAATATTTGAAGGATCATCATGTTTCTTTAGCTATTGTTAACAACAGGGGATCTCGTCCGTGGAAATCTCTTCTCTCCGTGCTGCCTGAAGTGTCTGATAACGTAAAAGTGATGGTGAGAGGTGGGAATGCCTCTTTCTGGTATGACAGGTGGCTTGCATCGGGACCTTTATCAGTGAGGTAGGGGAAATTGCTAATGCCAAGTTACATATTAATGAAGTTTGGCGGGATTCTGATTGGGATGTGGGCCTTTTAACAGAGTTAGTGGGGGAGGAGACAACTATGGAAATTATTCAACATACCCAGGTGAGCAACACAGGGTCTAATGTTTTTGTGTGGAAACCATCTAAGGATGGTAATTTCTCGACAGCTACTGCTTGGGACGTGATTCGTAGAAGGGGCGAGCAGCTGCAATGGAAGGATTGGATTTGGCATCGGTTTTTACCTAAGAAAATGTCTGTGTGCGTTTGGAAAGTGTATTATCGTTGCCTGGCAGTAGATGAGAGGGTGCAATCTAGAGGTGTTGCGTTGGCGTTGGCTTGTGATTGTTGTGTTCAGAAGTCTAATGAGACGCTTGATCACATCTTATGCTCCGGAGAATTGGCAACAAGGATCTGGGAAAATGCCAATAACGTGATGGGTATTCCTTGTATGAGGCAGAGAACTTGGAGGGCTAAAGTTATGGTCTGGTTCCGTTGTGCTTCTAAAGCTTCGGCTAAAGGAGTTATTACTGGTTTACTGCCTTGTTTGATCACGTGGCAGCTTTGGTTGAGAAGGTGTAAAGCTAGGATGGAGGGAGTGAAGGACAGTGAGCTACGGGTTTGGTGGTCTATAAAATTCTGGCTTCGGTTTATTGCTGGTGAAATCAATTTTTCTGGGCAGCTCTCTTCACAGGATATGCGCATCTTGAAGGAATTTCAGGTTGATTTTCATTTGTAGCGGCAGCGAAGACATTTATTGGTCGCTTGGAAGAAACCTCTTGTAGGCTGGGTAAAATTAAATTGTGACGGGAGTTGCCGTGGAAACCCGGGAAGTTCTGGGGAAGGGGCCGTGATACGAGATGAATTCGGCAATATAAGGGGAGCTTTTTCTACTCATTTTGGTCTTGGCACCAATAATGAAGCTGAGTTAAGGGCTATTATTGAGGGGATTGTATTGTGTAAGAGGCTTAATTTTTTTAATGTGATTATTGAAAGCGATTCTAGGTTGTAGTTTACTGGATTCGTGATGGGAGATGTACTGTGTGGTATTTATGGGATTATTGGGAAAAACTAAGGTTAGCTCTTGAAGGGATCCAGTATTTTATAATGCATCAGTTTCGGGAAGGTAATCAAGCGGCTGATTTTCTAGCGAGGCAGGGTGAATTGGGCTCTAATTTCACTTACTATAACATTGACCAGATGCCAAGGTTACTAAAGGGCATTGTCAGGATTAATAAAGCGGGTTTATCGGCCATTCGGTAATTGGTTGGGTTTTTATTTTATTGTTTTCTCTTTCTAGGCCTGTTTAGCTCTATTTTTCTGTTTCTTATAGCCCTATTTTAGCAGTTTGTTTGATCTGGCTATTTTTTATTTTGGTTGGATACAAGGGATGGTTTTAGTGTTTTTTTCCTGTAAATCCCTAGTATTAGTCTTGTTACCACGGTTTTCTTCCGCCATAAGTGAGGGTTATTAATAAAACTAGGACGGGGTCACTATTGGACATGTGGCTTCAGGCTCTTAAAAAAAAAAAAAAAAAAAAACTTGTAGTAGTAGTCATTCCTTCACTTGATTGGCTTATAGTTTGAACTTGTGCCCCAACATCACCTTTGTCATTTTCACAATAACTAATGTATAAACGAGTCAAGGCAGCTTTAACCCATCCACCAACATAACAACAATCGAACTATTATCAATACACATTTTTTCGAAACAAAATACTAGTCATCGCATTTTATATCAAGGATCAAGAACCAATCTAACATACAACAACGGATTCATTTTTTCAAAATTTTTCCAATACTTCTCAAATTTAGACTTCATATTACATGTCATTGACTTCAAATTATGTGGCCCTTCTACACACTCCAAATTAATTACATTTTGAATTTTCGTTAGCTCTTGGACAAAAGAATTGCAAGTGACATAATTGGCCTTTGAGAATCTAAGGTTGCATCGTAAAAAAGTTTAAGAAACTTTACAAACAACCTACTCTTATCCCAATCATCCTTGGTTGGAGGCCCTAACTTGGATGCCACTCCTTTACTCAACTCACAAATACCATCATCATCCTCACTATCATCCTCTCAAACACTTATATCCCGAATCTTCATCCTCTAGCCATTGAAATACTTTTTGGAACTTTTTAGCCCTATCCAACATCAAATAGGTGGAGCTTCAACGAGTTGCTACATCTAAGCATACATGACTTTTACAAGTAATTCGTCACTATCACAACGCTGCTTAAATGTAGTACACTTTTGTGGAAAAGATTTCACATACTTCACATACCGGCCCTTTAATTCTTGCAATTGATTGATCAAATTCTTTCAACCCATCCTGAACAATTAAGTTTAAGATATGAGCACAACATCTCATATGCAAGAACTCATATTCCAAAATCGAATCATTTCTATTCCTTTTTTTTCTTTTGATATATGAAATTATCCCATTATTTGAACTTGCATTATCGAGTTCAAACAAACACATTTCAATTTTCTTACCTAGTGTCTCACCCTTATGGTTTTCCACCTTACAAAAATTGATATATTTTCCAATCTTCATCAATAAAATGTGCAGTAAGACAAATGTAATTAAAATTTTACACGGATGTCCATGTATCTGTGTTTAGACGAATTGGCTGCCCCTTAAGAGCCCTTTTCAACATTTCTTTCTCTCTAAAATAAAGTTAAAAATCATCTTTTGCAATCGTTATACGTGATGGAATCCCAATCTAGATTGTACAACAAGCATAAATCTCTTAAATCCATCCCCTTCCAAAATCTAAAAAGCAGCTCATCAACAATCAGCATTTCCGCAAAGACTTCTCTACAAGCCTCAACACTAAAAGAAATAGGTACAAGCCCCTCATTGGTTTCTCCAGGCTTGAAACCTAATAAAGACTGGTTTCTATCCACTTTCTTAGTTGGAGACTTCTTACATTGTTTTTCTAAGTGCTATAACATTGATTTTGTACCATTTATATTAGGATCACAAGCATAAGTAGTCTCGTTAAAGTTACATGCCCTAGGTATCGACTTATTCTCAGTTTTAATCTTTGTAAAATAGTCCCAAACTGCAGATCTTTTCCTATCACTACCAGTAGATGGCTTACTTACATTAGATTTGGGTGAAAGTGGAACATTAGTCATTGTTGATTTCATGGTCTAGCCGGTTTGCCCATTTTTCGATTAATTTTTACAACCATAATCTATATAGTTAGTAATCTATATATATATTTAGTAATCCACTATACAGTATATATGGTAATCTACTATATAGTATATATTGTATATATAGCAATCTAGTATATGGTATATATAGTATACTATAGTAATCTAGTATATGGTATATATAGTAAGTATAGTAATCTATATAGATAGTTTTATACAAGGATGAGTAACTTTATACAAAACTCATGTCCCTTTACTTTCAAAATGAGTGTTGAGTAGGACGCTCTGATCGATCTTAGATATATATAGTACTCCGGCCTCTTGGGTAAAAACATCGAGTTCTTTGTGAATTTCTAAGAGAAAACACATGCTCGATCTCTAAATCTACCGAAACCCACGTAGAAACTTTATATTCTTACTTATAATATTCGACCATAGGAAATTACTTAGAATATGATACAAATATGTTTGCCTGGTCAAGTTTTTAGACTCAATAAATTTCATGTCAGAGAGTTTATGTTCCTACAGCGGTCAATTCAAACACTTTTATCATTCCCATTGTAATGCTTGAGATCAAAACATGCATTTTAATTTTTATTTTTCCCTTTTTATGTTGTTTTAGTTTTTTAATGTTTATACTCAAAACTATCACCACTGGTGCTAATGTTCCTAAACAAATTATAATGAATTAAGAGACCAATTTGATAGCACGGGAAGTAAAAAATCCAATTAAAAATTATTCTTAACAAAGTATACAGTACAGGTAACGTTTTTTAATTTATCTAGTCCAAAAGAAAACCTCGTGCTAAAAAAATATAGAGGTGCAAAACTTACAGATGCCCATAATAGTATTTTATGAAGGCTAGGGTTTCTTTCTACGCAATGGTCCCCAACTACGTACGTACATTCTCTGTACCAAAAGTTTGGAAAATGATCTGGTCCCGATCAGCCTTTTTTTTCTTTTCTGTTTTTTTCCCCGATTGACAATAGATCTCCTCCACACGTACGCACGAACGCCCACTTTCGAGCTTCGTCCCGGTTTCCTCGCCCATCACCGACGCCCAACACCGACGCCCAAGTGCATGCATGCCCCTAGCAATTAGCAGTACGAGTCTCAAACCACCTTAATTTTTTTTCTTTTTCTTTTTTCTTTTTAAGCCGAAAAGAAGTAAATCGAATCTGAACCTCATAATAATTTCGTCCACCACCAGGCCATATTGTAGGGACACCTCCAAATTCAGCGGTAGGTAGGATACAATCTTCATTGCAAGAGGACATTGTCACCACGCATTCATGTCGGACCAAATGTTTGGTACTGATAATTAATTATGTCTTGCTTTTTATTATAACTATGCTCTAACATGTTTTTTCGACCCCAAAAACTTAAAGGTTTCTTAATTATATATGTGGTTAGAACTTTAATCATATTTTTAATTCGCTGTCGACATGATCTTTAATCATTAGCAAGGTTAGTTAAAATATATATAGCATGATCATGAAAATGGGTCATATATATGATGATTAATTTAGAATATTATGGTCTCTGTCTGATGGTGTGTGTGTATATATATATATATATATATTGCACTGTGGATGGAGGGGAATAATCTTGGGTTAAATATTAGTTTTTTTTTTTAATTTTTTAATGAAATGGGTTTTATGATTTTAAATAGTTCCAAATAGTTCCACTTGTCTGATGGTATGACAGTACTAGTAGTACTGTAGATAGAAGGGAATAATGTTCGAGCTAAAGCTGTAATATTATTTAAATGTAAATTGTTATGTATTTTATAAGGTTGTTCTGGGTTGTGCACATATGGCTGGATAGTGACAAAGTACGTTCTGAAATCTTTTTTTTCCCACGTAATAAACAAAGGCTAACACGTGTGAGAAAGGGACAAAGAAGTCAAAGAAACACCTCTAAAGAAAGAAGGTACGGTCGGAGTTCTTCAGATGAGATACACCACCCGGACAGTAGTATGTTATGTCATTCTAGCTGACTATTTCTGAATAGTATGCGATTATCTGAGGTCGGTGACTCGGTCGGCATTTTTTTTTTTATATAAAATAAATAAATAGGAAATGAAAGTCGAAAAGAGACAGCTAAAGCTAGCTGGCGATAGGTAATTTATAAAGGTGTGATAAATTCCCAAAACCTTATTTAAAGGTTTTCTTCATTTAGCCAAAATTTCATCCATTATTATTATTATTATTATTATTATTATTATTATTTTGAAATAAACCTCAAACCTTCATTAAACAAACTTTAAGTAATGCATAGCTTATCTTTTTTAGACAGTTTATAATAAAATCTGAAATTTCTTCAATCCATATCTTAGCTTCTACTAACTTCAAAGCTTCTTTAGCAAGTATATGAGCTACTATATTTTTCTCTCTATAAACGAAATGTAAAGACCAATTTGGTCTGTTTTTTAATACTGAACGAATATCTTCAATTAAATAACCAAAGCTGGACAGATCCTCTTCCTCACTATTAACTGCTGTGACAATAGCCTTAGCGTCTCCTTCAAACAAAACCTTCTGAAAATTCAGCTCGTTACACAATTCCAGTGCCTTCCAAAATGCCTCACATTTTGCCATTGCTGGACTCTGAACATGCTTCCTTTGATCACAAGCAGCCACCATTGCATCTCCCTTCTCATCTCTAATCATTATTCCCACACCCATTCTTTTTCTCTTTAAGTCTAATGATGCATCCCAATTAACCTTCACGAAGTCTGCCTCTGGTTTCTACCATTTGCATTTGTTCAATTCTGCATTTGATAAATGATCATCCTTCCTCTGTATCCTATTTGAATTCCTATACTCTTCAAGACCTGCTCTAGCTGAAATCATAATATTCTTGGGGCATGATAGTCTTTCCTCAAAGACACTTTCATTCCTTCTCAACCACACTCTTCTAAAAAGGACTGCCATCTCTTCAAGTTGTGACATATTCAGTCTTGCCATCAGTTTCTCCCATAGTTGTAGAAAATCTTCCTCCTTACAACTCCACTTCTGTACTATGCTACTCTCTTCAGCCCATATGTTGTTTGCTGTTGTGTACTCCTAAAGAACATGCATGACTGACTCTTCTTCTGCAAAACAGATGGGACAACTTGAATCCTGCACAACTTTCCTTTTGAATAAGTTCTTTGTAGTAGATAACAAGTTATTCCCTACCTTCCATAAGAACAACTTGACCATACCTGGAACTTTGAGGTCCCAGGTGTTCCTCCATCTCTTATCTTCAATTGTTTCAACTGAACTTGTACCTCTTCTGCTTTCCATTCTTTCAAGTTGCAAATAACAGGCACTGTTGACAGTAAAGGCTCCTTTCTTGGATGGACCCCATATTAACTTGTCTTGAACATTGCCTCTCAAAGGAATATTAAGAATTTGTTCAGCCTCTTCCTTTGAAAAGATAGCTCTAACTCTTCCTTCATCCCATACCCTATTCTGTTTGTTAATCAACTCTTCCACTTTCGAATCTCCCTTTAGCACTGACACTGGTGGCTGTACAGAAAATGATGAAGGGATTGGCAACCACTTAGAGCCCCAAATTTGAATCTTACTCCCATCCCCAACTCTCCACCTCAAACCCTCTTGGAGGAAATCCCTTGCGGACCATATACTCCTCCAGATAAATGAAAGTTGGTAACCAAGTTTAGCATTCAAAAAGTTAGAATTCCCAAAGTACTTCTCCTTAAAAACCATAGCTGCTAAAGAGTCAGGATATTTAAGAATCCTCCATCCCTGTTTTGCTAAGAGAGCTAAGTTGAAGCTCTCCAAGTCCCTAAATCCCAGACCTCCCTTCACTTTTTGTAGACCCAAATGATCCCATTTCCTCCATTGAATGCCCCCATCCTCAAACTGCTTCCTTCACCAGAATTTAGAAAATAATACATTCATCTCCTTACACAACTACACGGGGAGCTTGAACACACTTATAGAATATGTAGGGATGGATTGAAGTACTGCCTTAATCAACACTTCTTTTCCAGCTTGAGAGAGGAAAGTATTTTTCCAGCTAGATATCCTCTGCCAAACTCTATCTTTTAAAGCTCTAAAGGAATTGCATTTTGATCTACCTACCAGAGCAGGTAGACCTAAATACCTGTCATAACTTCCACAGGCAACAGAAGCCCCAGCCACCATAATCCTTCTCTTATCCTCCTCCTTTGTATTACTACTAAAAAATACTGAAGTCTTCCTTTTATTCAGAACCTACCCTGAAGCTTGTTCATATGGGTTAGCACTTCTTGAAACTTGTCCCATTCTTCTAATTTGGCTCTTCCAAATAGTATACAATCATCTGCAAACAAAAAATGACTGATACTAGTTCTCCCTCAAGACATTTGTACACCTTTAATGTGGTTCTGTTTCTCACAACAATTAAGCATCGAGCTCAGCCCCTCAGCACAGAGTATAAACAGGTAAGGTGACAAAGGATCACCCTGCCTTAAACCCCTTGAGGGCTTGAAAGTGTGACCTACCTTTCCATTAATTAAAACTGAAAAAGACACTGAACACACACAATTCATGATAAGCTTCACCCATTTTTCACAGAAACCCAGTCTTGACATAATTGCCTCTAAGAACTTCCATTCCACACGGTCATAGGCCTTGGACATGTCCAACTTGATGGCCATACTTCCCACCTTCTCATTCTTCCTTGTTTTCGTGGAGTGTAACAGTTCATAAGCTATCATCGTGTTGTCACTAATCATTCTCCCAGGTAAAAAAGCACTTTGATTGGGAGAAATGATGAATGATAACACTTGTCTTAAATCTGTTAGTGATGGTTTTAGACATAATTTTATAAATGACATTACAAAGACTGATGGGTCTAAAATCACTAACCATCTTAGGGCCTTTCACTTTAGGAATCAAAGCAATAAAAGTATAATTAAGGGCAGAGTCCATAGAGTTACCATTAAGCACTGACAAGGCTGCATGACACACTTCCTCAGCTACCACATTCCAATGGTTTTGGAAAAAGCAAGCTCCAAACCCATTGGGGCCAGGGGACTTTAAAGGTCCCATCTGCTTGACTGCCTCTTCCACCTCCTCTCTTGAAAATCTCCTCGAGATCCAATCATTCATTCTGGTGTAACCTTAGCTTCAATGCTTTCAATACAATTTTCTATCGCCTCATTACTTGGATTATTTGTCTGGAACAGATTCATAAAGTATCTTCTGAAATTCCCCTCAATCTCTTCATGCCCAATAACTTTCCTGCCACTTTCATTCATCACTTCTTTGATAAGATTCCTTTTTTTTCCTTTGGTTGGCACAAGCATGGAAATACTAGCATTTCTATCTCCCAACTTGTATCAATTTGTCTTTGCCCTCGGTCTCCACCTCAGATCTTCTTTATCCAGTAGCAGGTTCAGCTCTTCTTTCACTCTTCTTATCTCAAGTGCATCACTACTATTTTCCTGCTCTTGTAACCTCTGTAGTTCTCTTGTTTTTTCCTCAATTTCCTTCCTCCCACCATTATTAAGCTTTATACTCCACTTCTGAAAACATGCTTTACTGTTATCAAGAAGCTTCACCACCCTATTCGAGGGATTCATCCCTTGAACTTCCTTCTTCCATGCTATCTTTAAGACCAGTTCACAGTCATCTTCTAAAGCCCACCTTGCTTCATATTTAAAAGATCTCCTCCTACACCCTTCAACTGTTTTTTGCTTCAGTAGGTGGACTAACAAAGGTTTATTATCAAATGTGCTAACCACCAAGACTTCTACCCGTGATTCCTTATACTCCTCTCTCCATTCAGGATTAGTAACAACCCTATCTAACATTTCCTTAGTGAATGAATCATCATCATGCAAATTACTCCATGTGAATCTATCACCCTCCCAACCCAGGTCAAAGAGGTTCCAATCAGTGAGAACCTCCCTAAATAAAACCATCTGCCCCTCAGGTCTCACTCTACCCCCCACTTTTTCACCGTTAACAAGGATTTCATTAAAATCCCCCACAATACCCCACCCAACCTAAGCTTGTGGTTTAAAAGATTTCAGCAAATTCCATGACTCCTTCCTCTTGGCTGTATCAGGCTGACCATAGTAACAAGTCAGCAACCATTTCTTATCCACCCCCTCATCCCAAACCCACGCATTAATATGCCTTTGGGAATAGTTCACAATCTCTTTTCCCACATTTATATTCCAGAACAAAGCCAATCCACCTCCTTTCCCCACTGGATCCACAGTAAAAAAACCCTCACTCTCTAATCTTTTCTTCAAAGACTCAATCCTTTTACTTCTAATCTTGGTTTTCATGAGGAAAACCAAACTGGGTTTATTTTTCTCTGCCATAATCCAGAGTTCTTGAACTATCCGAGGATTCCCCAATCCTCGGCAGTTCCAACTTAAGATTTTCATAATGCTTGGCAGGGCTGAAAAACAATCTTTGCCACTTCAACCACACTGTCATCTCCCTTTGCACCACTACTCCATTTCCTCTTGTTTCTATTTTTCCCACTTTCTTTTCCATCTAACACCAGTTCCCCAATCCTCTTTTTATTTTCACAATTCCCTACTGGATATTCCTTTTTCCATTTCTTTCTTGCTTTCCTCTTCCATGTTCCTTTTTTTATGGCCTGCTCTTCTTCCTTGCTACACTTATTCTGTACTACCACCTCAACAGGATTGAACTCCCTCTCCCCTTCTTCAATAGCTTGATAATCTGCCTCTTCTCTCAACTCTACCTCGAACAATTCTATCATACCCTTCTCTATCTTTTTTTGCCCTTTTCCCTCACTCAAATACTCCTCCTCTTCATTGAAAATAGGAATATTTTCCCCTTCCCCCCCCATAATTAGAACTTTCTAAGAACTCATCTTTTCTCTCTTTTCTCTCTTCTTCATCTCTCATTTTCTCCCCCTCAGCTTCATCATTCCCCCTAACCCCCTCTTTATTTTTTGTTTGACTACTTGCCTCACCTTGAGATTGCCTACTATCTTCCTTCCTCCAGTTGTTTAACCCTTCTTCCCTCCTAGAAAAAATACTAGAGTTTTTAGCCCTTTGAAATTGAGTAACCCTCAGCCAAACACCATATTGCTCTTCCTTATCTTCTGATTCAGCCGATACACTACCACATCCATTTAACCCGTGAACAAGGCATCCACAGGAAAAACATATACGCGGCATTTTTTCAAAACTAAAAGGTATCCAGACACTCTCTCCCTTTACCTTCAGAATACGACCTCTTGCAAGAGGCTGTTTCAAATTCATAACAACCCGAACCCTAAAAAAACTCCCCCATCCACAGCCATCATCCTGTACATCAACTTCCTCAACCCTACCAACCATAGTACCAATTGGACCCCTCTTTCTTTTGTCATGCACGATAGTGGTAAATTGTGCATTCTAACCCAGAAGCTTTCATAGTCAAAGTTGATTCGATTCAAAGGGATATGACCCTCAAACTCCTTCAATACTAGCAGGTTGTTGTCAAACAGCCAGGGCCTCCCTGGCCAAACTCTTTATTTATCTTCTTGATTTTCAAAAACCAGGAAAAAGGTGTTCGTACTAACCTCCATGAACTTAGCTACCTTGCTGATTCTCCATATCTTCGCATTGTTGTTTCCAAAGCCTCCCTACTTATGGTTCTTGACGAAACCATCTTTCCCACTAAGCTTCTCAGCTCCTTCTCTCTCAGTTCCTCATAACCGTTATCCTCTATTACAATGTCTAAAACCTCCTCATCCAATAGCCTTAACTTCTTCCAGTTCTCCTCCAAGTCCTCCATTGCTCTCCCACTCCCCTTCTCAGAAACCATCTACAGAGCACCTTAGGTCCCTTACACCAAGACCCTGCTTCGCGGCCACCCTCGCAGATTCCTACATCCACCGTACTCCACCACCTTCTGCCACCGTAGTATTGCTCTTGCCTCTCTGTGCCACCTAACTCCACTACTTTCTATTATAACCGTTCCCACGTCCCACTTACCTCGCTCCACCCTTTCCCAGAGAGAGAAAAGAGGAGAATAAATTCCATCCATTATTGGTTTGCCTGTATCGGGAAGAAAGCCGAAACTCCATCCAATATTTGGTATATATGGTTAGTGGTGTAAAAGTTAACCAGAAAATTGGAAAATTAGCTCGAATCGGCCCAAATTGGTGGAACGGGTCAGGTCCGGGACTGGTTCTCTTAGTTCTAAAATCGACCAGTATCGGTCCGATTCCAGTTTTATGCTTTTTAGGACCGGACTGGACCAGTTCACTATATTATATATCTTAAATTAGTTTTTTTAATATTATATATAATATTTTTTATATTCTATATAATTTTTATATATAATTTATAATAATATAAATTATAATTATATATAAGATAATGTTATTATAATTTATAACATAAAATTTTAATCTTAAACATGCAAGATTTATTTGTATGCTTTAAACATAAAATATATATTAATAACATTTTATAGCCTAATAAATTCTCAATATATTCCTTTTGATAAATACATAATACATTAGTAATATTAATATACATTAGTATATTAATTACGTTTCACTTTAATTAATTAGTATACTAATATATATTAATATATTAATTACATTTTATGCCCTAATACTAATACTATTAAAATTGAAAAATCAGATCGGAACCAATAAAATCGGAAGTATCAGTTTAGGAAGGTAACTGATGCATAATCGGTTTTCAAAAATGTAAAATCAGTACATATGGCTAGGTCAGTTCTATATTTTATCCAAAATCGGACTGAACCGGACCGGTTACACCCTTATATAATATGGTAGTGTGTCTGACTAATAAGATCATAATTCATATTTAATAATAGTGACAATGAAAATTTAAAACAAAAAAAGTACTTAAGAGGAAAGAAAAAATGTAAAAGAGTACGTAGAATACAAAGCCTAATTTGTTGAATGCGGTCAGAAATCAATCAACAGAGCTAATTGATTTAGGATTGATTTTAAATATCAAAACCTGAACCAGCTCTCGATCGGTTTTTTTTAGGATTTGGCAGGTAAGATGTTCATGATGTGTTTTGGGCTGTTCGTTGCCGTGCGCGCCCAAGCTTCATGGGCTGGCAGGGACATGTCCATTAAGGTTGGGTTCGATATGCATCAATGTCTGGCGATCGTTTAACGTACGAAGTTCGTATACTATTGAAATTAAGGTTTCTCCAATTACTGCATTGTCCCAGCAAGAGAATAGTACAAAAAATAAACCAATTAATAACCTCTGTTTCTTAAGCAGTTAGAAAAACAAAAAGTACATGACCTATCTAGCTAGTACTGCTTCTCAAGATGAGCTTTTCCTGCCAAATGAGCTAGTGTTCGTGGTCAATCATATTATATATATAATTGATCATATAATTAATGGAGTCACAAATTAATGAATAGGCCTAGCTAGAGATCTGGAAGGCCGAAGAAATTATTCAAGAGCATCATAAATGGTCGTGTCTTTTCCAGAGACAAAGGAACGAAACTATATAGTTAGTACTATATTATATCCAGTTGTATAATAATATTATATCAACAATAATATTGCCGGCTAAGTTTCGTATCATAGATAGGCTTTTTCCTCTACATGCATGATGTTCTAGATTTGGCCGCTCCTGACCTCCTTGCGAGTCGACCGTTATTCAGACAGAAGTTGCAAATATTTAGTAACAGCTAGCTAGCTAGTGAATATCTAGTACTGATCATAATTATACGTTTTAAAGGACTCGCGGTTAATCTTTTATATATATATATATATATATATATATATATAAATTCTAGAGTAACACTGGAATCACCGTTGGAGACTCCCTCTAGTATATTTGATGTGTTTTTTGTCTCTCTCTTTTTTTACATATATTTTTTGAACACTTTTTAAATATTTTTATAAAATAAAAAAAAAATCACATTATTATTAAAAAATATTTCCTTAATCATAAATTAAAAAAATATATCTCAACAGAGCCCCAACAGGAGCTCCCAACGGGAAGACTAGTATTGTTCTATATTCTAACACTCTATTTCATCTCTTACTCGTGGACTAGCTAGAGTGCTCTCTCCACAAATGATCAGTTGAGCCCCCAGCAGGAGGTCCCAATGGATTTTTTCTTTTTCTTCTTTAAAAAAACTGTTTATACAGATTTGGAGTAGCAGTTGACACAATCGCCGCATCTATAGAGCTATATATATATATATTGTTCTATATATATAGTACCAGTGCTGGCAATTCTGATCACAAGAACCCGGCCATAGGTCATAAGAGAAACCACCTCATATGTTGTTCATTTACGAGACAAGTTTTTATGAATTTTCCAAATGATCACACTTACAATCTCATGATATTAATATACCAAATGCACGTACGTACATTCTTCTTATCTCGAATATAATATTTTGTATTTTTTTATAATACATACGCATCACTAGTAACTATTAGAAAGACAACTTAATCAACTGAAATAAATTAATAATTAGCTTTGTGTAATTCTCACCGATAGAGAAGATCACTAGTCTAGTGTTAATATGGTTATCTAAACACGTACGGCCTATATATTGATGTCCATTACTGCGTATCTAACTAAGCACTTGTCTTGGTTCGCTCTAGCTATATACTAGCTATGTCGAAATTAAGTGACCTTGTCTCGTTTTCACAGAGTCCTTGAGAGATCATTTTCACATGCGTATTATTATTTAAAAGGGTAGTAAGTACAACTCCAAGTACTGCCTCGAAGAGTTAGCATCGCCTAAGAGTTCCCTCGTTTGAAATCAAAATTCAAAATCTATCTCAACTCATCTTATCATTATAATTTTCACAAATTTCTATACAAAATATATTAAAAAATTCAACTTTTTCAAATTCTAAAATAATAATAATATTAAAAAATAATAATCTAATACTATTTTATTAGCTTTGTGTAATTCTCACCGATAGAGAAGATCACTAGTCTAGTGTTAATATGGTTATCTAAACACGTACGCGGGCCTATTCCTTGAGAGATCATTTTCACATGCGTATTATTATTTAAAAGGGTAGTAAGTACAACTCCAAGTACTGCCTCGAAGAGTTAGCATTGCCTAAGAGTTCCCTCGTTTGAAATCAAAATTCAAAATCTATCTCAACTCATCTTATCAATATAATTTTCATAAATTTCTATACAAAATATATTAAAAAATTCAACTTTTTCAAATTCTAAAATAATAATAATATTAAAAAATAATAATCTAATACTATTTTATTCTACTATTCACAAACCATCTCAACTCATCTCTGAATCCAAACAATTCGGCTAGCTAGGGTTTCATTATATCTATATCAGAAATACTTTAGTAATAAAAGGATTACACAAAATTAATTCTACAAACTAATATAATTTTAACGTGATTCGTCAAATTATAAAATTATTTTTATTGTAAACTAAATTTAACAAATCACATGAAATTATGTCAATCTATTAGTTTATTTTTATGTAATTTTTAATAATTATAGCAATTATCTATGTATATATGTACTTTCAATTTGCTTCCGTAGTGGTATACCTAAATGCATTATTGAGGTGTTCTATTAAGGGATGGGAGGGAGGGGCGGCTATATACGAATTATTTAGGAAACTAGCCTTCTCTTCATTTACTGTGTTTGTAAGAGACTAGCTAGGTAGCTAGCTAGGTACGTAGCTTTTTTCTAACGAGGGAGATGGTGATCCTCAAAATTATAAGACGTCCTACTCCTTCTAGGACTATATACATGCATGGTACGTACGTACGTAGGCCCTGCCCTTGCATATATTTTTTTCTGTTCTTTTACTATACGATCTCCTCGGTTAAAGTTAAAGTTAAAACCTGACCAGGGATTGCTAGGGTTTTTATAAAACTTCTACTCACATGCAAATTACTTCCCTAAATATATACGTTCTCATATTTAGAAATTAGAAGGCAGGCATGCATGCATGATATATTTACTAGGATTTTTCACTGGATTCACACGAATATATTAGACCTAATTGATTTCCTAATCATCATGACCGAAACCTTGATTTCATTTATATTCACCCATGCATATTTTATGGAACAAGAATATGAATGATATTTACAATTTTATGATGCATAATAAGTCATGTTCGTATGTATATTTTTTTTAAAAATAGATAAATTTAAGATCAATATAAAACAAAATTATATTTTTAAATATTAGATTTTACTATTTTTAAATAAAATATATACGCAAAATTTATATACTCTAAAATTAGATATGACATTACTTGCAGAACAATATCTAACGTCTTATTCCTAGCTAGATTAACCCAGGAGTAGTGCATGCATGCAGTAGGGAATTAAAAACATCTCACGAGAACATGAAATATTATTATATAATTTTTTATGACTTTTGCTAAATTACTTATAATTGATTTCATTTTGCTGCTGTTAAACCAAACAGTACGATTAGTCATGATTAATGCTTGAAAAACACCAAAAATGATAATAAAAGGATAATAAAAGGATAAGCATGCAAAAGGTAAAGCAAAAGCGAAATGGACTGTTAAAACAAACCAAAGTGGACGGAAAGTGTCATTTCTCGTTCTCTGCGCTAGGACAGACTAGAGGCTACAGAGCGAAGGATTAGACTTTGATTAAGTCATTAAACTTTTCTTATTATTATTATTTTTTTTTTTATAATGCTAAAGCTACAGTCTAGATTTTAGTATGTGTTTTTTTTTTTATGTATTTTTTATATAGATTTTTTAATATTTTTAAATATTTTAAAAAAATAAAATAAATTTAAAATATTATTAAAACACAATTTCTTAATTATAAAGTAATATATATATTAGTCTTTCTATTGGGAGCTCCTACTGAGATTTTTTTATTATTTATTTTACTTCGTAATTAAGGATGTGATACAAAAATCTATATAAAAAAGAATTAAAAAGACACAAAAAAATACATGCTAGAGCCTAGTAGGAGCCCCACGCTCTAGCATTATCCTTATTTTTTATATGAAGTTTGTTATTCATCATTTTATATATTTCACTTTTTTATTTATATTTTAATCCTATTAAATTAATTGAGTTCTTTTATATACTCATAATCTCTATACCGCATACTTACTACAGGAAAAAAAAATCTATGTAATATGTGATGTAAAAATGATGAGTAAGATTTTTATTTCCATATAAGCCCATGGCATTTTAAAAATTTTGGATAAGGTTTTAAGGTCTCGTTTACTTTCGTAGATGAGATGAGATGAGTTGAGATAAAAATTGAAAATTAAATAAAATATTATTAAAATATATATTTTTAATATTTTTTCTGGGAATTGAAAAAGTTCAATTGTTTATTTTAATTTGTGTGAAAATTTAGAAAAGTTATAATGATTAGATGAAATGAGATAGAAATTTTGTAAAAGTGAACGAGGCCTAAGTGTTACCACCACAATAATCATATAAAGTAAATTATAAATTGACATGATATTATATAATATGATAGATCTATTTTACAATAAAAATAACTTTAATTTACAATTTTACGTATAACATGAAGCCGCGTTAATTAGTTTATAAATTTATTTTTATAGCATATACTATTACTAAAGTATTTCTCAATTTTATAGCAATTCTTCTGGTAATTAAGGTAAAGTATTTCTCAATTTTATAGCAATTCTTCTGGTAATTAAGGACAACTCATTTTGAACATTCTCTATTAAAAAAAAAAAAGCAAACGTACTTCAAACTCAAATAAACTTTATCTTACGGTTGCTTTATTAATTTTTTTAATACCAAATTATCAATTTAGACTTATTTGTGCAATTNGAATCAAAATTCAAAATCTATCTCAACTCATCTTATCATTATAATTTTCACAAATTTCTATACAAAATATATTAAAAAATTCAACTTTTTCAAATTCTAAAATAATAATAATATTAAAAAATAATAATCTAATACTATTTTATTCTACTATTCATAAACCATCTCAACTCATCTCTGAATCCAAACAATTCGGCTAGTTAGGGTTTCATTATATCTATATCAGAAATACTTTAGTAATAAAAGGATTACACAAAATTAATTCTACAAACTGATATAATTTTAACGTGATTCGTTAAATTATAAAATTATTTTTATTGTAAACTAAATCTAACAGATCACATGAAATTATGTCAATCTATTAGTTTATTTTTATGTGATTTTTAATAATTATAGCAATTATCTATGTATATATGTACTTTCAATTTGCTTCCGTAGTGGTATACCTAAATGCATTATTGAGGTGTTCTATTAAGGGATGGGAGGGAGGGGCGGCTATATACGAATTATTTAGGAAACTGGCCTTCTCTTCATTACTGTGTTTGTAAGAGACTAGCTAGGTAGCTAGCTAGGTACGTAGCTTTTTTCTAACGAGGGAGATGGTGATCCTCAAAATTATAAGACGTCCTACTCCTTCTAGGACTATATACATGCATGGTACGTACGTACGTAGGCCCTGCCCTTGCATAAATTTTTTTCTGTTCTTCTTTTACTATACGATCTCCTCGGTTAAGGTTAAAGTTAAAACCTGATCAGGGATTGCTAGGGTTTTCATAAAACTTCTACTCACATGCAAATTACTTCCCTAAATATATACGTTCTCATATTTAGAAATTAGAAGGCAGGCAGGCATGCAAGATATATTTACTGGGATTTTTCACTGGATTCACACGAATATATTAGACCTAATTGATTTCCTAATCATCATGACCGAAACCTTGATTTCATTTATATTCATCCATGCATATTTTATGGAACAAGAATATGAATGATATTTACAATTTTATGATGTATAATAAGTCATGTTCGTATGTATATTTTTTTTAAAAAATAGATAAATTTAAGATCAATATAAAACAAAATTATATTTTTAAATATTAGATCTTACTATTTTTTAAATAAAATATATATGCAAAATTTATACACTCTAAAATTAGATCTGACATTACTTGCATAACAATATTCTAACGTCTTATTCCTAGCTAGATTAATCCAGGAGTAGTGCATGCATGCAGTAGGGAATTAAAAACATCTCACGAGAACATGAAATATTATTATATAATTTTTTATGACTTTTGCTAAATTACTTATAATTGATTTCATTTTGCTGCTGTTAAACCAAACAGTACGATTAGTCATGATTAATGCTTGAAAAACACCAAAAATGATAATAAAAGGATAATAAAAGGATAAGCATGCAAAAGGTAAAGCAAAAGCGAAATGGACTGTTAAAACAAACCAAAGTGGACGGAAAGTGTAATTTCTCGTTCTCTGCGAGAGGACAGACTAGAGGCTACAGAGCGAAGGATTAGACTTTGATTAAGTCATTAAACTTTTCTTATTATTATTATTTTTTTTTTATAATGCTAAAGCTACAGTCTAGATTTTAGTATGTGTTTTTTTTTTTTATGTATTTTTTATATAGATTTTTTAATATTTTTAAATATTTTAAAAAAATAAAATAAATTTAAAATATTATTAAAACACAATTTCTTAATTATAAAGTAATATATATATTAGTCTTTCTATTGGGAGCTCCTACTGAGATTTTTTTATTATTTATTTTACTTCGTAATTAAGGATGTGATACAAAAATCTATATAAAAAAGAACTAAAAAGACACACAAAAAAATACATGCTAGAGCCTAGTAGGAGCCCCACGCTCTAGCATTATCCTTATTTTTTATATGAAGTTTGTTATTCATCATTTTATATATTTCACTTTTTTATTTATATTTTAATCCTATTAAATTAATTGAGTTCTTTTATATACTCATAATCTCTATACCGCATACTTACTACAGGAAAAAAAAAATCTATGTAATATGTGATGTAAAAATGATGAGTAAGATTTTTATTTCCATATAAGCCCATGGTATTTTAAAAATTTTGGATAAGGTTTTAAGGTCTCGTTTACTTTCGCAGATGAGATGAGATGAGTTGAGATAAAAATTGAAAATTAAATAAAATATTATTAAAATATATATTTTTAATATTTTTTCTGGGAATTGAAAAAGTTCAATTGTTTATTTTAATTTGTGTGAAAATTTAGAAAAGTTATAATGATTAGATGAAATGAGATAGAAATTTTGTAAAAGTGAACGAGGCCTAAATGTTACCACCACAATAATCATATAAAGTAAATTATAAATTGACATGATATTATATAATATGATAGATCTATTTTACAATAAAAATAACTTTAATTTACAATTTTACGTATAACATGAAGCCGCGTTAATTAGTTTATAAATTTATTTTTATAGCATATACTATTACTAAAGTATTTCTCAATTTTATAGCAATTCTTCTGGTAATTAAGGTAAAGTATTTCTCAATTTTATAGCAATTCTTCTGGTAATTAAGGACAACTCATTTTGAACATTCTCTATTAAAAAAAAAAAGCAAACGTACTTCAAACTCAAATAAACTTTATCTTACGGTTGCTTTATTAATTTTTTTAATACCAAATTATCAATTTAGACTTATTTGTGCAATTTGCAACACAAAGAACGCTTTTGTTACCACGACAAGTTATCGGAGAATGGGACCACAGGTTCAAGACCCAATAATATTCCTTTGTAACTTACTTGATAACCAAAAAAAAAAATACAAACGATCCGAAGAAATTAAGTTCTATAAAGTTGTAAATTAAGAGAGCAAAATCACAGTGGGGGATCAATGGAAGTTTATAAAGCTTGTCAATCTAAGAAGAACTAGTATTTATGATCAATTATTTACAATAAAAATGATTATTTACCATGAGAATGAATTTACAAATAAAAAAATTTAAAAAGACCACGCTGATTTGAATTGACAAAAGAAAAAAATCATTATTTATTGCTTCATTTTCTTAATTCTTTGAGGATTATTATAAAATGTTAAACAGATCAAGTACTAACTTGATCAGAAATAGAAAACCAACATTTTTATCAAAATAACNAAAAAAAAATACAAACGATCCGAAGAAATTAAGTTCTATAAAGTTGTAAATTAAGAGAGCAAAATCACAGTGGGGGATCAATGGAAGTTTATAAAGCTTGTCAATCTAAGAAAAACTAGTATTTATGATCAATTATTTACAATAAAAATGATTATTTACCATGAGAATGAATTTACAAATAAAAAAATTTAAAAAGACCACGCTGATTTGAATTGACAAAAGAAAAAAATCATTATTTATTGCTTCATTTTCTTAATTCTTTGAGGATTATTATAAAATGTTAAACAGATCAAGTACTAACTTGATCAGAAATAGAAAACCAACATTTTTATCAAAATAACTTACTGGAGTAATTAGGGAAATTCCGAATGATGCTAGTGTCAATAAACCCTATGCGTAATTGGGTTTTCATCTATTGTTTAAATTTATTGTCGGTGGTCACGAAACCACTAAGAAATGTACCATCTACGTACGTACATTAATGATGTTTATTTGGACCATTTGGATTTTAAAACAATGTAAATACTTGTAAAAGGATTATCATTTTCCCTCTCAAAATTAGATCATTTAATTCGAATAACAAATTAAAGAGGATCCCAATGATTCGTATTATATTATACATATATATATTTATATAGCCGTTACTAAGTTTGATCACTTAGCCCTTGTCGCCAAATAAAACAAGAATTTTACCTTAAAAAATAGAACTCATGATGATTTAGGTGAATTTTATGGGTTGACAAAAATATTGAAATTAATTAAAGATCTCTGATCTCTCACTCAAAGAATTATTCTAATACATTAAACAAACATCTCTTAAAAAATCATATTGATCAAACAACTTTTTAATTTTATTTATGATCCTCTTTCACAAATCTCAATACAAAACACATATTTCAGATTTTATTCAGATTTTTCTATCTATTTGATCGCAAAATCTATTAACAATACATGTAAAAAAATCTCAAAAATTCCCAAGCATTAAATTCTCAAAATTTCTCTTAACCAAACATATATATATATAGTACCTTAAATATATCCGGGTTTATTGATATCTTTGGTTGTTTTTTTTTAGCAATTTAATGATATCCTGAATTGGCTATGGCCGGGTGATAATCACTATATTCTAAGTTGAAATTAAAAAATAAAATACTTGTTTTTATTTAAATGACCATGCATGAATGGTTACGTATGAGTGTTAAGCATCTATATGGAATGCATGACTTTACTAGAACTGAGGGAATGTTTGGATACTATGCGAATTATAGAATTTTCAAAATTTTTAAAAAAA
>QEOT01002818.1:389693-436144 GCA_003123785.1 Pterocarya stenoptera | reverse complement strand
CTGAGGAATCTTCTCCTAGTGACATGGACATATTTACGTAGGTTATCGGGACCAAGTCTGATTTGGTAAGAGGTTTCGGACGTTCTTTCAAGCGTGTCAATTCATCCTCCATGGACTCGACTTTAGAAGTTAATAATCTTACCAAGGATTTGGACGGCGCATACCAAAAAATTTAGTAAATGAAGTCGAGACAGCAGGAGTTGGAGGCTCTCTTATCACGATAGTCTGATTTAAAGACGTGTTTGCAAGAGTGACAAAAAGACCAAGAGGAACGAATATGCATTGAAATTCAAGAACAAATATAGAATGAGATGCTGGTCCAGATGGAACGTGTTATGTCACTACAATAGGATCACGATGTGTGAGGAAAGAAGAAGAAATAAACCTTATCATTGTTCAAAACTTTTGTCCTCTAATTTTGCAACTCTCTAAAACATGTTCATGAGATAATACTATTTGTGGTTGAGCAATGCTACATACAGTCCCCAAATGGAGATTGCAATACAAGTCTAGGCAATTTTATTTTTAAAATTTTTCAAAATTACAAAAATATGCCTCTTAAAATGATGTTTTTTCTCATTTAACAAAAGGCCTGCACATACAATCCCCAAGTGGGGACTGCAAATAAAATTTCTCTTTGTGGTTATAATATAATTTGTATGCTTTTTAATTTTATGAAATTATTAGTTTTGATCAGTATGTTGGAAGGTAAACAAAGAATGCTCAAACATGGCTTTATGTTCAACGTGTGAATGCAAAATTCAAATGTCACATCACAAACGTTTGAATGAAATATATCGAACGTTAGATATTTATCGTTAGAATACTAATCAGTCGGGTAAATGTTCGAACATTATTTGATACGTTCGAACGTACTTTCTGTTATAAAATTTGATTGTCACAAAATCTCTTCACGTTCAAACGTAGCATCTCACGACAGACTTCCAACCATCACAAAAGAACTTTTAGTGATGGTCGTACAATATACCGTCACAAAATATTTTCTGTTATACATTTTTGGTTATGGTTGTGAGGACTATCTCAAACCATCACAAAAAATTTTCTGTGACGGTTTTCTTATTTTTTGTAATAGTTTTGTTCGTCATAATAAATGAAATCTGTTATAGTGGCAACAAATACAAAAGTGAGTCTCACAATACGTATTGATTACTATACTCGTAAATCTAGCTCTCTTGCATTATATTGCATGCTCATTTATGCCGATCAATCGTTCTCCCATTATTGTAGCCCTATTTCAAAGATTTTTGATAAAAACTCTTGCAATCCAAATTAATCCTTTAATGGTAAGTAACTTATTATATACAACTAGTTATTATTCTCTCTATTTTGATTAATTAGACATTGCCCATATTGCATCTATCTAAGATCGAGTATTGTCTAAAAGCTCAATCACATAAAATAAATCCAGCTCAGCTTCACAAAAGAGCCTAACTGAAAGTGGTCCCAACTCAGTGTTGTGCAAAGGTCTTCTGCACCATCACTCGGCAGAATCTCCTTAAATATTTGTGTAATTCTGTTGTGAGAATATTTGTTGTATTAAGGAATTGCATTCTGTTGTAACCAACCTACAGCTAGGCTAGAATTGCCAACACACACCAATTGCTCGATACAATGTCTGTGAGGCACTGAGCATTGCTTGTCTATATATAGCACCATGTATATCCAACAGATTGTAAGGAAAATCAATATATGGAATCCTTCATTTCAATATGGTATCAAGAGCATTAGAGACTAACGTCTAAACTTCAATGGCAGAAGAGTCTCATCTGCTAAAAACTCTCAACCCACCTCCCCCCACCTCTCATCTTCCTAACCTTTCCCATCTTGTTACAGTAAAAGTCACAAATGAAAACTTCTTACTCAGGCGTACTTAGATGGTCGCCTACCTTCGGGGTTAGCGGCTCTTCCATTTCGTTGATGGGTCTACTCTCCCTCAACCTTATCTTCTTCCTGATAAAACCACACCCAATCCCAAGTTCATTCCTTGGACTCAAACTGACCAACTAATTTTAAGTGCCCTCATTTCGTCCCTCTTAGACAATCTAATTGCTCAAGTCGCAGGTCATTCCATTGCCCATGATGTTTGGAAAGCTCTGGACAAACATTTCACATTTCAATCCCATGCCCGTGTTGTCCAACTCTGATATCAACTAGCCACCATCTAAAAAGGATCCAGCTCCATCTTGGACTATTTTCGGAAGGTTAAATACCTCTCCAACACCATGAGTGCTGCTGGGACGCCCTTGTCCTCTGAAGAATTTCTTTCGTATCTACTTGCTATGCTCAGTAGTGAGTATGATGCCTTCGTTACCTCAGTAACTACAAGAGTTGAGCCTTTATCCCCAGAAGAACTTTACAGCCTTCTATTAAGTCATGAAAGTCGTCTAGCCCATTCCAATCATCTCCCTGCCTCTACTGACCTTTCAACCAAAATCACCACAACCTCCTCTGATCGTGGGCGTGGTCCTTATCGTGGCTCTCATCACTGTAATTATCATGGTCGTGGCAAGGGTCGATCCATTTTTTCCTCTCCACCCACATACTCCCCCAACCATTGTACCAATCTTTTTTACTCTCTTCCTCACTCTAAGCCAACATGCTAAGTCTGTGGCAAGGTAGGACACGTTGCACTCAAGTGTTACTATCGCTTTGATCATTCGTATCAAAGTTATCCTCCCAAATCACGCAGTGCACATTACACCACACCCACCTCTTCCCCCTCCATGGCCTAGTATCCTGACACAGCAGCTACAAATCATCTTCCCTCTAACATATCCAACCTCAACCTCAACTCAACCCGCTATGGTGGTAATGATCAGATACATATTGGTGATGGCTCGGCACTATCAATTTCTAACATTGGTGACTTTGCTCTCTCAACTTCCGATCATACTTTTCTTCTAAAGAATTTATTACATGTTACTGATATTACAAAAAATCTTATATCTGTTAGACAATTTTGCTTTGACAATTCTGTCTTTTTTGAGTTTCATAGTTCATTTTTTGCTGTGAAGGACTGAATGACGACGATTACTCTTCTCCATGGGCCAATGTGTGATGGTCTCTACTCCTTCCCCTCGGCAGTCTCTTCCTCTCCTCCTCAAGCTCTTGTTGGTGAGCGTACATCCTCTTCTCAGTGGCATGCGTGTCTCGAGCATCCATCTCTTGAACTAGTTCATTGCATCTTAACAACACACTCTCTTCCTGTTTCTCACCGTGACACTTCTCAAGTTTGTTCATCTTGCTGCCAAGCCAAAAGCTCTCAACTCCCATTTCGTTCATCTCATCAGCGCTCAACTAAGCCCCTTCAATTAGTTTATTCTGATGTATGGGGTCCTGCCCCGGTTCCTTCTAGAGAAGGATTCAAAAACTATGTTTCCTTTTTAGATGACTTTACCCGATATACATGGCGGTATCCGATTGTTCAAAAATCTGATGTTCTTCCAATTTTTCTTAAATTTCATAAACATGTTGAATTGTTATTTAACTCTAAAATAATTTCTCTTCAAAGTGATTGGGGTGGCGAATATTGCCACCTTCATAATTTTCTCTAAAATCAAAGTATTTCTCATTGAATATCTTGTCCACATACCCATCAACAAAATGGGGCTGTAGAAAGAAAACATCGTCACATCGTTAAAACGGGCCTAGTGCTTATGGCCAGAGCGTCCTTACCTCAAGCATTTTGGGCGGATGCCTTTCATACAACGGTTTATCTCATAAATAGACTTCCAACCCCTGTCCTTCAAAACAAATCTCCATATGAGAAACTTTTCTCCAAAACCCCAAATTACACATTTCTTAAAAAATTTTAAATTGCTTGTTGGCCTCACCTTCGGCCCTATAACCGCCAAAAAATTGACTTATGCTCCATGCAATGTTTATTCTTGGGGTACAGTGACTCTCACAAAAGCTACAGGTGTTTACACGTCCCCACTGGGCGAATTTATTTTTTAAGAAATCTATTTTTGATGAACATCTTTTCCCTTTCTCCATTCAAAATAAACCTCCATAGCCCAACCCCTCATCTCTTCTGTCAATTATGGGCCCAATACCTCTTCCTTCCTCACATGATTTTCCCCCACCTCCTCAAACTCCAAATTCTTCTTTAACACCTACTCAGCCCACTTGGCCAATCCCACCTACAAGTCCAAATTCAATTTCGTCTTCTTCTCAACCCGATACTTCAAGTTTGTCTTCTTCCTCCTTATCCTCTTTGCCTGCTACTTCATCTTCCTCACGTGAAAATTCTCCAATTCCTCCTCTCCACTTCAAATCATCACGCATTCTAAACAAACTCTCTCCTTCCTTGGCAGTTCACTGATGGTACTATGCTTTGGCCACCACCACGTAGCTACCTTACCACCACTTCACCCATACCCAAAGAGCCTACCTCATACATTGAAGCAGCCAAACATCACGATTGGCGCCAACCCATGTCCAAAGAATTTCAAGCACTCTTACAAACCAACACTTGGTCCCGTGTTCCCTCATCTAGGCTTACAAATTTGATTGGGTGTAAGTGGGTTTTCAATACCAAAAGGCTCTCCAATGGCTCAACTGAGTGATGCAAAGCTTGCTTGGTGGCTAAGGGCTTCCACAAACAAGCTAGCGTAGATTATTCTGAGACATTCAATCTAGCTGTTAAGCCAACAACAATTCAGACCATCCTCACCATAGCTGTCACTAAAAATTGGTCCCTTCGGCAGCTCGATATTCACAATGCATTTCTGTATGGAGATCTTTAGGAGCAAGTCTATATGGTTCAACCAATTGGGTTCATCAATCAAGATTTTCCAATCCATGTCTGTCGGCTCAACAAGGCCATATACGGTCTCAAACAAGCTCCCCAGGCTTGTTCTCCAAGCTAAGTACACGTCTTCTTGATCTTGGTTTTAGCTTCTCCACTGTTGATTCTTCTCTTTTTGTTTACAAGCATGAAAAAGCTATTTTGTTTCTACTTGTTTACATTGACAACATCATTCTTACTGGGTCTTGCTCTGCTGCCATAAACTATGTTCTTAACTCACTAAATATGTCCTTCCCAGCCAAAGATGCTTCCTATTGGTATGCGTTTATCTCAACATATATTTGTGATCTCCTAAAACGCACAAACATAGATCTTGCTAAACCTGTCTCCTCCACTATGTCCACTTCCATTCATCTGTCTCTTGCTGATGGCCCCTCCTTCACTGACCCCACCCTCTATAGAAGCACTGTTGGCAGCCCCTTCAATACCTGTCCTTAACACGTCCAGATGTTGCTTTGCGGTTAACAAAGTGTGTCAATTCATGAACGCACCCAAAGTTCCTCACTGGCAAGCAGTGAAATGAATCTTGCGATACCTTAAACATACAGCTCATCTTAGCCTCCACATTAGACCCTCTCCACAGTATACTCTACATGCCTTTTCTGATGCGAATTGGGCTGGATGCCCTGACGACCGCCACTCAATTGGTAGTTTTTGTGTGTTTGTTGGGTCTAATATCATCTCATGGGGGTCCAAGAAGTAGCAAACAGTGGCACGCTCCAATGCTGAGGATTAATACAAGGCACTTGCCAACTCAATAGCTGAGATTCTCTGGTTTCAATCACTTCTAAAAGACCTTGGAATTTTTCTCTCTGCTCCTCCCACCTTGTGGTGCAACAACCTTGGAGCAACATATTTATTAGCAAATCCAGTCCTTCACTCTCACACTAAGCACATGGAAATTGATTTCCATTTTGTACGTGATCGTGTTTTAGCAAAGACATTCAAAGTATCATTTATTTCCTCTCGTGATTAGCTAGCGGATGTCTTCACGAGTTTCTTTATACGAGTGGTAAGTGAGTAAAGCTCTGGCGATTTTGGAATATTACGATTTTGGTTATCCCGTTTTTCATGGAGTTTCCAAATTTTGAATTGTAACGTTTGCTGCACTATGGTTCGGCCATGGAGGCCGCCCATCCCCGTCCTTTAGACTCTTCTACAGCGGGGGCTGTTGTGGCTTAGGTGGCAAAGTCTTTTGTTCAAGCAGTTTCCTCTACATCGCAGTTGTCTTTTAGGCTTCTGATGAGATATCTGGTGGAAATAGATGGTGGAAAAAGCTTTGTTTTCTCATATGTGGAGATGTCAAAAGCTGCGGATGATTTCAAGTTTGCATTGGTTCTCAAGTTTTCTCGTACCAGGCCATCCATTGAGACTGTACGTTCTCATATTGCTAAATCATGGGTACTGAAAGAGGCCCCCACTGTCAGTTTTATGGACGCGTTGCATGTGCTTGTGCAGAGAGTGAACGTGATTTCTTGCATGGCTGGGCTCATGAAGGACATACTATGGGGGATTCCTCTTTTTGCTTATTTTGTTGGACTAAGAATTTTGATCTGGCACATGAATGTCCGCTTGTGCCTCAGTGGATTTTTCTGCCAGGGTTGCCATTTCATTTGTATCGTCCGGACTACTTTCAAATTTTGGCAACAAGGTTCGGTCACTATCTGGCAACGAATAATGCTACGATTCATAAAACAAGAGCATCTAGGGCCAGGATGTGTGTTGAGGTGGATCTATCGAAGGAACCAGTGCCAGGGCTTTCCCATAGTTTTATCGATTACGAAGAAAATCTGGCAGAACGTAAAGTATGAGCGGCATGGTTAATATTGTTCTAAATATTTCCGTTAGGGTCATACTTTGGTGGTCTGTAGGGCTGGTGTCAGGAAACCAGAAGGGGAGAAGGTAAATAGGAAGCATCTATTCAAGCGAGCTTGGCAGGATAAAAATAACCAGGTGGAGAAAGACTTGAATGAGGGGGCGACTGCTCGGGATGTATCAACGTCGGCCTAGGTAGAGGCGGTGGATGGGGTGATTTTAGGTGTTGACTCTTTTTCGGGTGCAGTAGCAAAGGACGAGTTAAAACTTAATGAAGTGATTGCGTCTAATGTACATGTATCTGGGGATGCTCTGGAGGATAATGAGAGCTATGAGGAAATTGAATGCGAAGTGGATCCGTCCATGTATGTGAGTGAAGTGGTGAGTTTAAAGGACATACCCATACCGTTTGAAGATCTTGCGCCTCATGAAAGGAATCCTGCGATTGTTGAAACCACTCTTGCTAGTTTGGATAATAACCCTACACTTTTTGAGTCTGAGCTCGTGATTGAAAATCCTGGAGTTTGAATTGAAGTAAACAGGCAGTGTGATGTAGTGTCGGAGGTTTTGGAAATGGAAAGCCGTGGTGGACTTTGTTATAATCATCTTGCTAGTGATGGTGGTTTGGAGTATAAATCTGATGGTGAAGTGGGAGGCAAGGGGCAAGAGGTGAGCAAGGAAAAGGCAGATGATTCTAACCAGGAGCCTCATGGGCATCAAATCAAACAACAGAACAATTGACACATTGTGTTTGGCATTCGCAGTGGGTAGCTACCCGAACCTCTAAGCTTAATTATGATTGACACAATTTTAGTATGGAATGTTCATGGTCTAGGTCAGTCTAGGAAGAGACTTAAAAGTTAAGTTAAAAAGCATCGAGCAACAGTAGTAGCGATTTTGGAACCCTTTCATGAGGAATCTAAAATGCAACGACTGGCTAGTTTCTTGGAGTTTTCGAAGTATTGCTATAATGAGTCTTCAGGAGGTAAAGTGTGACTTTTTTGGAAGGATGATTATGATTTTGAGGTGCTCCACATGACTAATCAATCCCTTTCGGGTTGGTTTTGCTTGGGGACTAATCGAGTTTTGGTGACCTTTGTTTATAATGTAATTAGTTAGAACGACACGGTTTGTAGGGAGATCTTGAAAGTATTTGTATTGTCAAATCTCCGAGGTTGGTTGTAGGGGATTTTAATGTTATTTGCTCGAATTCAAAAAAATGAATAGGGGGTACCCACGTCCATTGTCGGTAATGGCTGAGTTTAATGAAAGCTTGGATAATTGTGGACTTGTAGAAATGAGAGTTCAAGGAAGAAATATGTCGGTCCCGAAGTTGGGCTCCTTATGTTGTTCCTTATTCCAATCCTTACTACATAAAGGAAAGATAGATCTAAAAGTAAGATTAGACCGAGCAGTGATGAATATTGTTTTCTCTAAGTTATTTAGCACGGTTTATATGGAATATTTGATGAGGAAGTCATCCGATCATTGTCCCCTGGTGGTTCATTTATGTCGGCCGAGATTATTATATGGTCCTTCTCCTTTTTGTTTCCAAAATATGTGGTGTTCTCATGACTCATTTTTGAAGTGTATGGAGGAAGTATGGACTAAACCAACAGTTGGTGGTAGTGGTTTGTATAAACTAGTTGCCAAACTAAAGAAAGTGATGGTTGTTTTGAAACATTGGAACCGTAATATTTTTGGCTGATCTATCGATTAAGACACTAGAGGAAAAGGTGGAGTTCCTTGAGTTCTAGCTTCAGGATAGCAATGATGCGGTTGTTGAAGAAGGACTTTTGCTTGCTAAACAGAAGCTGGCAAAATGGAAAGCAAGGGAAGAAATTAGATTGTCTCAAAAGGCAAAGAGGAAATGGTTACAAGAGGGAGATTAAAATTCCAAGTTTTTTCATGCATCTGTGAACCAACGTAGGAAGCATTCTATTGTGTCGTGGATGAAATTGACAAATGGAACTGTGCTGACAACGCCGGAGGCCATTCATAACAGGGCCACAGAATTCTTTCAAATTTTTTTGTCCTCAAGACCAAATGTACAGCCTACAGAATTTTCGGCGTTGGTAGACCCTGTGATTTCGGCTGATGAAAATACTATGCTTTGTGCGAGCCCGACGGAAGATGAAGTTAAAGCAGCGATGTTCTCCATTTCGAAGCATAGTTCACTTGGTCCAGATGGTTTCAGATATGGTTTTTATATGTTTTGTTGGAAGATTGTGAAGGATGACGTGGTCGAAGTAGCGCGAGATTTTTTTAATGGTGCAATGTTACAAAGGTTTTACTCATCTTCTTATATTGTGCTCATCCCAAAAGTGTTGGACCCAAAGAGCTTGGACAAATTTAGGCCTATAAGCCTTTGCTCTGTGGCTTATAAAATCTTTTCAAAGATTTTGGTTAATAGATTGACTAGTTTACTTTCGAAGTTGATTTCATAAGAACAGGGAGCTTTCATTCCTGGGCGAAGTATTTTCGAAAATATTACGCTTGCTCAGGAGATGGTCCAGTCATTGCACAAAAAGACTCAAGGTGGTAATATGTTGTTGAAAGTCGATATGGCCAAAGCATATGATAGAGTTCACTGGGATTTTCTTTTGCAGGTCATGAGTAGCTTTGGTTTCAATGACAAATTTTGCAAGTTGATTGCAGACTGTGTCCAACCTCCTTGGTTTTGTATTATGCTCAATGGAACTTACAAAGGCTATTTCAAACCTTCTAAAGGTTTGCGGCAAGGTGATCTGCTTTCGCCTTATCTTTTTATTATCATGGAGGAAATTCTATCTCGCCTTTTAGTGACTAAATTCGGGGAAGGAAGAATTGGCAAATTTTATCATCCTAAAGGTGCTCCCTTGGTATCACATTTACTCTATGCAAACGATTTGTTGGTTTTCACTAATGGGGATGCTAGGTCGTTGGGGATGTTGTTGAGGACCTTAGAGAAATATGAAAGCTGGTCGGGACAATTAATCAGTATGGAAAAATCTGCTATTTATTTTTCGAAATAGATCAACTTAGCTCGAAGGCAGGAATTGTTGATAATTTCAGGATTTGTGGAAGGGTCTTTTTCGACTACTTACCTTGGTGTACCATTAGTGACTGGGCGGCTAACAGCTAGATCGATTTAGCCATTGGTGAATAAAATTTGTGCTAAAGTGGCAGGCTAGAAAGTTAGGCTACTTTCCTAAGGGGGTCGATTAATCTTGCTGAAGCATGTGCTTTCTCATATGGCCACTCGTTTGTTAGCTGTGCTAAGTGTTCCGTTGGTGTCTTTGAAAAAAATTAACTCCATTTTATTGACTTTCTTTTGGGGAGAGTGCAACGACAAAGCTAAGAGGAAATGGTACCCTTGGACCAAGATGTGTGTGCCGACTGTGGAGGGAGGTTTGGGACTCAGAAAGTTTGTGGATGTGCAGCGTTCACTCCATATGAAGTTCGCGTGGCGCTTGTTGACGTTGGATAATCTATGGACTCGATTCTTCAAGGAAAAATATGTGAAATGTGGTCATCTGGCTCTTGCAAAAAATACACCTGCTTGTTCACTGTTTTGGAAATCAGTTATGAGAGTTTTGCTGGATGTTTGTGATAATATTTGTTGGCATATTCGAGAAGGTGAGAAGTCATTTTGGTTTGATCAATGGCTTGAGTCTAGTCCATTATGTTTACGTGCTACCACTATTGTAAATCCTTTGCTTCAAATTAAGGAGTGTTGGGGTAATTCTGGTTGGAATTTAGTGTTGTTGGTGGGTAATGAGGTTCTGGGGAGATTATTAGTTCTGTTTTGGCAAAGTGGGAAAGGGTTGATTGTCTCATTTGGAAGCAGACGTCGGATGGTGTTTTTTCTTCAGCTAGTGCGTGGGAGGTAATCCGTTTAAAACAAGAGAGAATTCCATGAATGGAGTGGATTTGGCATAAACTCCTACCAAAAAAAATCTCGCTGTGCATGTGGAAGGCTCGCTTCAATTGTCTGTCGGTGGATTCCAGAGTGCAGAACTATAAAGTGCACTTGGCCTCTAGATGTGACTGTTGTAATACCAGGAACGTGGAGACTCTTGAGCACGTTCTATGCTCTGGCGAATTTGCAATACAGATTTGGGAGAGAGTGGCCCTGGCGATGGGATTGTCGTTCATGTATGCAGGAACCTAGTGGGGACATGTTCTCCATTGGTTTTCGTTGGCCAGGAAGTCTTCTTCAATGGGCATTTTGATTGGCCTGTTACCCACTATTATTACTTGGTGTTTATGGCACCGTAGGTGCAAAGTGTGTATGAGGACCAAAATCATGTTCTTTTTGCAGGTGATATTGCGAAAACCGTTTGGCGTTATTTTGGGGCTAACCTTGGGATCCCGATTGGCCGGAATTGGTTTCGCCGTGCAAACTATCATCTCAAGTTGGCATTATTGTGGGAATTCTCCCTGTGATTATCACTTGGAGAATCTGGTGGCGACGATGTTTGGCGCGTATGGAGGGTCGCTTTGAATCTGCCTCTGACATCATTCACTCTGTTCGTTGGTGGATTAGTATTATTTGTCGCGATATGCATATTAGTTCTCACATATCTAGCCTTGATTTGCAGGTACTTGAGGGTTTGAATGTCCAGCCAATTTTCCCCCCAATCCGGCATTGCAAAGTTATTGCTTGGCAACGGCTTTCATTGGGATGGGTTAAGCTGAACACAGATGGCAGTAGTTTGGGTAATCCGGGTGCCTCAGGTATAGGTGGAATTATTAGAAATAATCATGGTCAACTAATTCATGCTTTTTCTTTATTCATTGGTATAGGTTCTAATAATCGGGCTAAGCTGTTAGCTCTTCTTCATGGGTTCCAGGTTTGTAGATCATTATCTTTAAATTATGTGGATATTGAACTTGACTCTATGACTATTATTTTCTGGTGGAGAAGTAAAAGATGTGGGGTGTGGTACTTGGAGGACTTCTGGGAGGAAATAATGGACACTATGAACTCCATGACGTGCTCGATTCATCATATTTTTCGGAAGGCAAATAAAGTTGCAGATTGGTTAGCCAAACATGGGGTTTCTGGTAGTGATTTAATTTTTTCACAATTGACAGAGACTCACTGAGCGTTCTACAGTCTTATTTGCATGGATTGCTTTGGTTTGCCTTCACTTCGATTTAGTTAATTTTGTGTGTTCATTGTTTGGGGTTTTTTGTGATTTTTCTTTGGTTTTTTATTTTTCTAGCTTGTTTTTTTCTGCATGCTCGGTTTTCTTTTGTACCCCAGATGCTTGTTTTGTAATCACGATTTTCCTCCGCCACAAGTGAGGGTTATTAATAAAATTGGGGAGGGGTCAGTTTTGGACAGGTGACCCTAACTCTTTGGAAAAAAAAAAAAAAAAAAAGGTGCAAAGTGTGTGTGGAAGGTGTTGCATGCTCGGTGGATGGTCTGTGGCTTTCCATAAAATTTTGGCTCAAGAGCTTGTTTATGGAACATATGAAGGGAGGGCTCGTCTCGCCTAGTGATGAACTGTTTCTCGCTGATCTTGATATCCCATCGATTCAGAACCAATGCCGCATGCCACGTCTGGTTGTGTGGCAAAAGCTAGCTAGTGGACATGTGAAGTTGAATGTGGATGGGAGTTGTAGGGAAAATTCGGGATCTTGTGGGGGAGCAGGTGCAATCTAAGATCTTTCGGTACTATTAAAGGTGCTTTTGCAGTTTTTTTTGGATAAGGGAGGAATAATGAGGCCGAACTTCGTGCTTTACATGCGGGAGTAGTTCTGTTTAAAGAGTTGGGATTTTTTAATCTGGAAATTGAGTGTGATTCTAAAATAATGGTTGACTGAATTTTTTCAAAAAATTGTACAGTTTGGTATCTTTGGGAGTTTTGGGAGGAGACGATTAAAGAGTTTCAGGGTGTTCACTTCATTATTCGCCATCAATATCGGGAAGCGAATCAAGTTGCGGATTTTATGGCAAGGCAAGGTGAAGCAGGTTTGACATGTAGGTATGAGGAGGGTGGGTTACTCCCCCGTCATGTCAGGGGTATCCTTCGTATTGATAAACTTGGCCTCCGCAGCATTAGAGTTTAATGTTCTCTGGATCTTTTTATTTTGGTTTGGTTTCTTTGGATATAGGTTGGGTTGGCCGGTTTTGTATCCACGATTTTCCTCCGCCATAAGTGAGGGTTTATGAATAAAATTGAGAAATGGTCACTCATAGATAGATGGCCCTGACTCTTTATTTAAAAATAAATCTTCACAAAGCCTCTTACAACTGCTTGGTTCTCGCAACTTCGAGCGAGTCTCACCATGGTACCCTTGTTGGACTCGTGGGAGAGTAAAAGCTCAATCACAGAAAATAAATCTAGCTCAGCTTCACAAAAGAGCCTCACTAAAAGTGGTCCCAACTCAGTCCTGTGCAAGTGTCCGCACCATCACTCGACAAAATCTCTTCAAATATTTGTGTAATTCTATTGTGAAGGAATATTCTATTGTAACCAAACTACAGCTAGGCTAGAATTGCCACAACACACCTGATGCAAATCAGGAGAAAGATCTCCCATAATTCCGTGACCAAGGATCCCGTGAACATTGGAGCTGTTATGATTTGATGGATTTTAGGAAGTTTACGTATTTGCTACAATTTGTTTTCTTTTCTTTTTTTTTCTGTTTATTGCTTTCCGAGTTTATTGTTTCCTAGTTTACTTCTTCCTAGTTTATTGCTTTCCTAGTTGGAGTTGGAGATTGTATTATTGGATTACTATTTAAGGAAGGATGAAAATAAGGAAGGGAGTTTTTTGGCCATCTCACGAGTTTTGAATTTAAACTTTACTTGGAGTAATTCCAATGTTACAGAGAGATTCTGTGTTTGCCCTGCTCTTAGCTTCAATGTGAGGTTGATCCGAGAGACTTGGCACCAATTTTGGCATCAAGAGCCAGGTTCCTTTGTTACAATATTTCACATTCCATGCCTATAACCCGCAGTGGTAATTCGTACGCTATGGCAAACAACCAAAACCTCAACGACCAAAACCCAAACACCCAAGACACGGGCCAGCCCCAGTTGCAGCACCAAATCGACCAAATCGCCACAGTATTGGAACAACTCACTCATCGATTGGATGTCATGGATGAGCGTTATGTTCGAGAAGAGGGAGAGCCCTTTAATCGGAGAGGGCGTAGAGCAGTTCGTGGAGGGGAACTGGAAGAACGTGATGGAGGTGCTTATGAAGAAGAAGAAGAAAACCAAGAGTTTGAGGATCATGAGCCTCGAGTCCGACGTCATAGGCGCAATTTGCACAGAGGACATGTTGGTCGTGGTGCAGGTTATCAACCTCTGGATGAACTAACCAAAAGAATGAAGGTTGATGTGCCGGATTTTTTTGGAAAATTAGAGCCCAACGCTTTTGAGGACTGGATAACAGCTATCGAGGATTATTTTGATTGGTTTGCTGTTTCGGAGGATAGAAAGGTTCGTTATGTACGGATGAAATTAAAGGGGCATGCACGAGCATGGTGGGGAAGTGTGGAAGAACAATTACGCCGTACACGAAGACCAACAGTTTCTAACTGGGAAGAGATGAAAGAACGACTCAAGGAAAAATATTTGCCCATTGATTATGAGCAAATGATGTTCGAAGAGATGTTGCAACTCAGGCAAGGGTCATCGAGTGTTGATCAATTCACGGATCGTTTTCATGAGTTGACTGTCCGTAGAAAGATCGTGGAGACTGAGCAACAAACTTTAGCCCGATACCGCACCGGACTACGCAGCGAGCTACGCAAAGAAATGTGGACTGCACGTTTAATCAACGTGGAGGAGGCGTATCAATTGGCACTCCGTATTGAAAAACAAATGGGGCCTTTAGTTGGGAGGAAAATGATGTCGTGGGATTCACGGTCTGAATGTGTGCCAACGTCTTCAGTCCAACGTCCCTCATTGCTGAAAGATCAACCTAGGGGCGGGGCAAGTGGAGACCAGAAAGGAAAAACCAAAGTTTCCAGCGAAGGGCCACAATGTTATAAGTGTAAAGGCTTCGGACACTATGCTGTAGTGTGTCCCACTAGAGATAAGAAACTAGCTTTTATATGTGAGAAGGAGTTGTTAGTAGTGGACACTATTGAAGATTCAGATGGGGAAGAGGCCGATAGGGGTAGTCACAGTGAAGAAGAGCACTTGGGTGCATCAGACTTACCCAGCTGCGTGATCCATCGAGTTTTGACAAGAACTAAGAAAGAACTCCAAGCTAATCCCGAGTGGTTGTGCACTAATATTTTTCACACTCGAATGGAGCATGATGGTCGGGCTTTGAACGTCATTATTGATAATGGCAGCGGCATGAATGTGATTTCCGAAACTGCAGTTGAACGTTTGGGGCTGAAGACAGAGAAGCACCCCACCCCTTACCGGATTAGCTGGGTTAATGAAGCTAACTCGGTCCTAGTGAAACAACGCTGCTTAGTTAAATTCTCATTGGGAAAAAAATATGTGGATGAAGCCTGGTGTGATGTAATTCCTATGACCGTTTGCCATATGCTGTTGGGACGTCCGTGGCTCTATGACCGAAGGGTTCTCTATGATGGGTATGCCAATACTTACTCTTTTAATTTCAAAGGAAAAAAATTTGTTTTGGACCCTCTACAGATTTCGGAATTTGATACAACAAAGGAGGCTGTCCCAGTTTTGACGATGCGACAATTTTCTCGAGTTATGCATGAGAATAATAAATTGCTACTGGTGGTGAGTCGTGAGGTGACGCAGAGGGATGGCAATATTCCAGTAGAATTTTCGGCAATATTGGAAGAATTTCAGGATATCATGCCGAATGACATTCCGCATCAACTACCTCCAATGAGGGAGGTGCAGCATGCTATCGATCTGATTCCTGGCTCAACTTTGCCTAATCTACCCCACTACCGCATGAGCCCAACAGAGAATGCAGAACTCAGTCGACAGATTCAACAATTATTGGATAAAGGGTTCATTCGAGAAAGTCTCAGCCCTTGTGCTGTTCCGGTTTTACTCACACCAAAGAAGGATGGTAGCTGGAGGATGTGCGTCGATAGTCGAGCAATTAATAAGATAACTATAAAATATTGATTTCCCATTCCCCGTCTTGATGATATGTTGGATTTGCTATGTGGCTCCTCTGTTTTCACTAAAATAGACCTTCGAAGTGGCTACCACCAAATCTGTATCCGGTTGGGTGATGAGTGCAAAACGGCTTTCAAGACAAAAGATGGTTTATTCGAATGGCTAGTTATGCCCTTTGGATTAACCAACGCGCCAAGCACTTTCATGCGTGTTATGACGCAAGTTCTCAAACCATTTTTGGGAAAATTTGTCGTTGTTTATTTTGATGATATTTTAATTTTTAGCCAAAGTGTGCAGGAACATTTGAGCCATGTCGAGCAGGTACTGAAGGTCTTGCGGGCTAAACAACTCTATATTAATAAAGACAAGTGCTCGTTTATGAGGGAAAGTGCCAAATTTCTGGGTTTCATAATTTCTACTCAAGGGGTTGAGGCTGATCCGGCGAAGGTGCAAGCTGTCCAACAATGGCCAACGCCCCAAAATTTTTCCGAAGTCAGAAGCTTTCACGGTTTGGCGACATTCTATCGGCGATTTATTCGCAATTTCAGCACAATAATGGCCCCAATCACTGAGTGCTTGAAAGAAAAAAAATTTTCATGGGGGACTGCAGCTGCCAAGGCATTTACAGAAATTAAAGAACGGATGGGGCAAGCACCAGTGCTCAAATTACCAGACTTCTCTAAAATTTTTGAAGTGGCTTGTGACGCTTCGCATGTGGGAATCGGGGGTGTGCTGAGCCAGGAGGGTCATCCCATTGCTTTTTATAGTGAGAAGCTTAACGACACTCGCCGGCGATACTCGGTATATGATATGGAATTCTATGCTTTAATTCAAACTCTCAAGCATTGGCGACCTTACTTGATCCATAGAGAGTTTATCCTTTTTACAAACCATGATTCTCTGAAGCATTTAAACTCCCAAAGTAAACTGAATGCAAGACATGCTCGTTGGATGGACTATCTCCAGCAATTCGACTTTGTTATTAAACATAAGTCAGGGACTGAAAATAAGGTGGTTGACACCTTAAGGAGGAGACCACACTTGTTACATATGTTTTCAGCTAATGTTGCAGGTTTTGATAGTCTAAAAACAGAGTATGAACACGATGAGGACTTTGGCAATGTATGGAGTGATATCTCCACTCATGGGCGCATTTCTAGTAATGAGTATTTGTTGCGCGATGGATTCCTATTCTACAAATCGCGTCTATGCGTTCCGCGTGGTTCTTTTCGGGAATATTTAATCACGGAACTCCACGGTGGGGGCTTAGCGGGGCACTTCGGTCAAGATAAAACCTTTGCTATTGTTGCAGATCGCTTCTATTGGCCTCAAATGAGGAGGGACGTGCATATGGTGGTTAATCGGTGTCGGATTTGCCAATTAAATAAAGGAACCAAGCAACAAGCGAGGCTCTATACCCCACTGCCCATTCCAGACAAACCATGGCAGCATATTAGCATGGACTTTGTTCTTGGTTTACCCAAAACTCTTCGACAGCATGACTCAATCATGGTGGTGGTTGATCGTTTCTCCAAAATGTCTCATTTTATTCCTTGCCACAAAACCTACGATGCATCAAAAGTTGCTACATTATTTCTACAGGAAATCGTTCGCTTGCATGGCATTCCGACTTCGATTGTATCTGATAGGGACGTCAAATTTGTGAGTTATTTTTAGAAGACATTGTGGGCGAAAATGGGAACAAAGCTGATGTTTTCTAGTGCCTTCCATCCACAAACAGACGGCCAAACTGAGGTAACCAACCGTAGCTTGGGAAATTTGTTACGTTGCCTCGTTGCGGATCATGTGACCAGCTAGGATATGGTGCTTCCGCATGCCGAGTTCGCCTTCAACAACTCTGTTAACCGTTCAACAAGCTGCACTCCATTTGAAGTAGTTTATGGGTTCCGACCAAACACTCCACTTGACGTTAATTCATTACCATTACCACCCAGGCAAAGTGAGGCTGCACTGGATTTTTCCAGCTATATGCGAGATGTTCATGATGAATGCAAACGACGCCTTACCTTCCATACAAACTCTTATGCAGCTTCAGCAAATGAAAACGCAAGGATCGACAATTTAATGAAGATGATATGGTTTTAGTTCAATTGAGACCAGAGCGTTTTCCTCCAGGGAGTTTTACCAAGCTCCATCCACGCAGAGCAGGCCCTTTTCGAATAATCAAGAAATTGGGTCCTAACGCCTATGTCATTGATTTACCCTCTAATTTTGGCATTAGTTCTGTTTTTAACATTGAAGACCTTACGGAATTCAAGGGTGATGACAAAGAACTTGTTGGAGTACCGGTTCCAGAGGTAACACCAGTTCTACGAGTTCCAAAAAATATAGCACCAAGAGACGAGATTGCTGCCATTCTTGACCATCAATTTGTTTCGACTCGTCGAGGTGGATATTATAAGTTCTTAGTACAGTGGAAAAATCGTCCAAATTCGGACTCTGTCTGGTTGCAAGCTTCTGAAATAAAGCGTTTACACTCACATCTATTGGACGCTTACATTCATCTAAACTTGCCAGAGTCAAGTTCTTCAAGGGAGCTGGCAATTGATGCAAATCAGGAGAAAGATCTCCCATAATTCCGTGACCAAGGATCCCGTGAACATTGGAGCTGTTATGATTTGCTGGATTTTAGGAAGTTTACGTATTTGCTACAATTTGTTTTCTTCTTTTTTTTTTTCTGTTTATTGCTTTCCGAGTTTATTGTTTCCTAGTTTACTTCTTCCTAGTTTATTGCTTTCCTAGTTGGAGTTGGAGATTGTATTATTGGATTACTATTTAAGGAAGGATGAAAATAAGGAAGGGGGTTTTTTGGCCATCTCACGAGTTTTGAATTCAAACTTTACTTGGAGTAATTCCAATGTTACATAGAGATTCTGTGTTTGCTCTGCTCTTGGCTTCAATGTGAGGTTGATCCGAGAGACTTGGCACCAACACCAATTGCTCAATACAATGTCTGTGAGGCACTGAGCATTGCTTCTCTATATATAGCATCCTGTATATCCAACAGATTGTAAGGAAAATCAATATATGGAATCCTTCATTTCAATAGTACTGTCAACCAATAGCAACATAGATACCGCGGGATCAACCTGGGCACCCGTCCTTGCGACATGTACCTCATAGCTAGCCTTACATTAACGGTACAATTTGACTCAATGAACTCTTTAATTAACACCCATTAAGGAGTAAGAATATCACTTAAAAAAACTCGAAACTATATATTTAAACATATAGTTTTATCTTAATTGATGATGATTAGTTATAATATTTGTTTATCACGTTTGTCCCGTAGGATACCGGATTGTATGAACAGTGATTAATACTATATATTCCTGTCTAATTATAAGTATCTACATATAATTGTTTAATAGCAATATAATACTGCATACTCAGTATATTATATAGACATGGGGCTGATCGGGCCGGACAGCATAATTGCTTGGAGAGGTGAGAAGAAGGGATCATATCAGATATGTGGGAGGAGGCAGGGAGGGAGGGGGACGTGAAATAAGTGCATGCAGTGTCCACTAAAGGAGAGTCTATGAGAGTACAAGGCCCACTAATGTTTTATTCAATCATCAAATTATGCACGGTGATATATATATATGTATGTATGTATATAAATTTATATATATGTATGTATGTATATATGTATCATTCATGCTATATGTTGTTGGATCTTTGTTGCCAAGGGATTTCACACTTCAATTTCTGTTTCTCGTGGCACTTTGGAAGTTCAATTGCTAGCTCTTTGATTTGATACATACAAAAACATTTTTTTACAATTCTATGTTTTAAATGAAATGTTTTTAAATAGTTTATAAAAATAACATCATTTTATAAAAACACATTCATTTTAAAAAATAATTATATAAAATATTATAAAAAAAATGTAATTATATTATTACTCTTTATATATCTATAAATATATATTATATATAGATGACATTATTCTTTCTTGATCTTTTTTCCGATTACTAAACCCGCACCAATTAAGACTCGTTTGGATAGTGAGATGAGATTAGATGAGATGGTTTTAGATGAATTGAATAAAATATTGTTAGAATATTATTTTTTAATATTATATATTATTGTTTTGAGATTTTAAAAAGTTGAATTGTTTATCATATTTTGTATGAAAATTTAGAAAAATTTTAATGATGAGATGAGATTAGTTGATTGTATTTCTAGGTGTGAAAAAAAAAACGGTGACCAGTAAACCAGACCAAACCAAACCAGTCCAGTTTTAAATCGGTTCGGTTCGGTACTGGTTTCGTTTTTTCCAAAACCAGTCGAAATCGGTCTGGTTTTGATTTTCTTCTTTCTAACACTAGACCGGACCGGTTCATATAAATATATGTATATTTTAATTTTTATATTATATAAAATGTTTTTTATATAATTTTTTATATCATATATAATTTTTATATCTAATATATATAATTATATATAAAATAATCTTGTATTATATACTAAATTACTAATTCAAATAACATTAAAATTTAAAATCCTATATAAATAACTATATATTATCACTATAGTATACACTATTAGTAGTTATACTAATACAATATCACTATAGATTATAATATACTATAATATATCAATATATTATATATTATAATATATCACTATAGTTTATAATACAATTATAATATATATTATAATATATTACAATATATTATTACTATATTATTATATGCTATAGTATATATAGCATATTATATATATTATATAATATACCGAAAAAATAGGATCGAACTGGACCGGAACCAGTAAAACTAGAAATACCGATTTAGAGGTGTAACCGATGCAGTATCGGTGCTTCAAATCTCAAAATCAGTGTATACCGGTTCGGTTCAAAAATATGTCCAAAACTAGACCAAACTGGACAGGTTACACCTCTAAGTATTTTTGTATCCAAACCGGGCCTTAGACTCTATTTTAAACTTAGAGAAACACTACTTTGCCCACCAAAGTTGACCGCTCAAGTTGACCGCTGGGCAAAAAAATTTTTTTTTTTTTTTACTTAGTGATTAAAGAAGTGATTTTAAGTGTATTGAAATTTTTTTTTTTTAATTTTTAAATGTATTAAAAAATTATGAAAAAAAAAAGGAAAAAAAAAAATTTCCACTGGGCGGTACGCCCAGCGGTAAGGGTGGGGCGGCAGAGTAGCCCCACCCTTAAACTTATTAGTTTCTTTTTTTACCCTGAATATTATTATGCAAACAAAAATGTATGGAGGTATGCCTTGGCTTCCTTATTAAAAAAATGTGAGTTCTATTTTTAGAATTCCTTAACTTGGCAAAGTGATTCACATGTGTGCCATCAGTCCACGAAGAATTTCTTGTAGTCATATTTGTTTTCCCCGACCTATATATGAAGGTGCCAACGAAGCTGCTGGAGTCCTTTGGTTGACCGTTTGCGTGAGGTGTCGTGTTCTTCTTTGCTTTTTATTAGGAAAGGACTTCTTTTGATTGATTGAGGGAAAGTGAAGCACCACCATCCATTCATTCATTGAAGGGTGAGAACTGAGAAGACTGCAATATCCTATTGTCTGCTTTATATCCAGAGGGCTTCTATTTTAATCCCACTTCAGAAAAATAAGTATTTTGTTGACACAAAATTTGTTTTATTTTTTCGGTGTTAATGAAGAAGTTTGATTTTTGAGATTGAGTGATTTTATCTCATTTTCTTGTCATTATATCTTATTATATCTTTTAGTAAGTGATTTATATTGTATTGTCTACTAATTTAGTACTAGAACCGGTCTCTTTCAAGCTGAATCGCTTACATTTTATGTCGGGTGTAATTAATTGACTTTTCCTTTTCTTTTCCAATTTTCTACTTTCTGGGGATCTTTAAATATCTATTTGGGGAGGAGACTTTTCCATTGGAGACTTTTTCTCCATAGTTATACCAAAATTTGAAATAGAGAGTTTAATCGCAATGACTTTAATTTATGGCATATCAAGATGCATGTTATGTTGCAAACAACAAGATTTGGGGAAGATTTTGGATGGCAATGCACCATCAACATCGAAAAATAAAGATGTAGTAGAACTTAAGAGAATGCATATAATGATTTTGTTGTCCCATTTAGATTGAGTTTCAAATGTTCTTGTGTTCAAATCCAAGCAATCTTTTGGGCTTGATTAGTTTTTACACTTCGCGTGCATCAATCGTAACGGTTTTGGAGGCGGCATCAATCTGTTCTGGGTGCACTCATTTTGAAGACAAAGGTTTCTATTTAGCTTGGCTAATTGTAGATATGCACAACTCTGCTACAAGAATAAACGTGACCACTATTTCAATTTCTGATGTTATTTTAGCTATGCTTATGCCAAAGGTCTTTTGTTTACATTATTATTGTAATTAAATGCTTCTGAAATACCACTATTATTTTTTAGACTGTTTTGTTATGTATTCTATAACTGGATTATGTTTACATACTAATATAGGTTCTTTGCTTACTGAATTATTGATAATACACCCACTTATCTCCATTATTTCTTAGATGATTTTGATGATTGTGACACTTGGAATAGATGACATGTGACAAGTTTAAAGAGGAAAGTGAGATAAATTCCAGCTGGACTAAGTGGATTAGTCTGAGATAAGAGAAAATTTGTTAGTCTTTAGTTTATTTTGTTTGGATGGATTTTTGCGACATACGGTTATTGAGGATTTTTGTTCAAAATTTACGAGTTGTAGATTTTTGTTAAAAAGGGGTTTCAACTGCCACTATTCACCACGTTGATTCAATCTGGGCCATCCTTGGTGTAGGAGTGGCCCAGATTAAGTTGCCCATGGCGGCTACAGACTCGGACCATCATTGAACAGCTCAAATCAAGTTGGCCATGTGGCTAGAACAACTTTATCTAGGCCGCATGTGGCACCAACCACCGATTGAGGGGTGGTCCGAAAAATTTTAAAATTTTTGTAATAACAATTATTTGACTAATGATTTTGGTGTTTTTGAAAATTAGGCTTGTAACACATGTTTATAGCCATCTTTTACATAAAAACTATCTTTGACTTTCAGGTGTTTGTGTTTGTCAAACATTTCCTTAATCTGGCCCAAATGTAATTTATTATTAAATTAAAATAATGTTATTGGGGTAAATAAAAACAACTATTTATGAATGGTTTTATTCCTTGGTGCTATTATTATAAAATGAGTTTGACAAGGTCCCTATCGTATGATGATTCAAAAGCCTTTGTAATTCATTTAAAAGGGCTAATGATAATGAATTTGGAGGTATAAAGATGTATTTTTATCCAAAGTATTAGTAAGAAATGACAACATGCAGGTTTACTGAAAAGAAAAGTTTGTGGCAGGATCATTATCTTACCGTATTGATAAAAGGTTAAAGCATCACTTATGGTGATGAAGAAACAAAAGAAAAGCTATATATTACAGTTATTTATAAACTCAGATTTAGAAGAAGATGAAGTCAATATGATAAATGAAAGCAGGATCGTAGCAGTTCGTAGTTTTGTCAAAAATGATAATGTATTTGTACAAAATCAACAAATATTCCTACAAGACAAGAATACAAGATTATAGAAGAAGATATCGACTACTAAAACTCAAAGACACATGATTTCAGCGTGAATCTAGCAACTACTTGCAGGAGGACTGTAATCTTATTGAAATAAATAGTAGATTTAAAAAATAAAAAGAAGCCAACTACCCAAAATTAAGATACTTTTATAGCTGTGTTCCCGGGGTCCTTTCTTTCTCTAAAGAATAAGGTGTATTTCTTTTGCTTAGACATTTGTTTGAAGAGGTGATTGTTCAATATGGCGGAAGAACTATCTCTCTTGTGAAGGCCTCAAACTCACGGAAGAACGGAGAGTGGAGATCTCTCTACCGGAAGAAGTTGTTAAAGAATCCATCACCAGAGGAAAGCAATGTCTACTAGCATTCATAATTGTGGAAAAAGGTTTGAACAAAGAAGCCTTCTGGTTCCTCTATGTCAAAGATATGGAGTCCAGAAAGATGGTTAGCATTCAAAGAATTAGGGAAGAATCAATTCTTATTGGAGTTTCAGAAGGAGGCTGACAAAGAAGGAGTATTAATTGGCAGACGGCAATATACCTTTGATAGATTTCTAATATGTATCCAGGAGTTTGAAGATAGTACTCCTCCTAACGAAATTCTTTTTATTAATGTACATTTTTGGGTCCAATTTCACAATATGCCAATGGTAATGACAAAAGAAGTTGGAGAAAGGATAGGCTCTGGCATTGGTGAAGTAGTATCGGTGGATGTTGACAGGGAAGGCACTGGTTGGGGGCAGATTCTTAAGGAACATGGTTAATATTGACATTACAAAACCACCGACATGAGGGAGGCTATTAAACGTAGGAGGGAAGCAATAATGGATTGATTTCAAGTACGAAAGGTTGCTAATTTTATGTTTTCAATGTGGCGTCCTTAAGCATAAGGAGAGGGTGTGCGTAATAAAAAGCTAAAGAACCAACCAATTGAGGCAGGTTGATCACAGTATGGCCAGTGGCTGCAAGCATGTTCAGTCAATCTGAGTGTGCATGGAGGCATAAAATATGGAGGTAGACCGGAAAATACCCAAATAAAGACTCGCAGGAAAGGTAGCTTCGATGAGGGAGAGAGTAGAAAAACCACAAATGAAAAGAATGATCAATCACCACATTTTGAGGCACAGTCAAAGGCAACCCTGATGGATGCAGAATATGTAGATTCTGTAGATCACCTCGAGAAGACTCAGCCAGCTAGTAATTTTGCTAAAATAGGGGATTCTTTTCATATCCCACTACTATCAATTCTCCAAATGGAAGTGGTCCTGATATGGAAAGTCAACCCAATTTCGCTACAAGAGAGAATGTGCAAACAAAAGTCTCGGAGGAAAAGGAGGCCCTGGCAGCATGGTTCTAGGAGTGATTGAAGACGATCTCTATAAAGAGTATTGCCATTCATCATCTCCACATACCATACATCACATTTATTTTTATTTATTTTTAATTTTTTTTATTTTATTCTTCCTAAATAATTGAGTTCTTCTGCTCATCATCCATACACTATATATTTGGTAAGAGAAAAAAAAAATTATGTGTAATGTGTGGTGTGAGGATGATGAATAGAATTTTTCTTCTTTTAATGAAGCTAAACATGAAAGAACACACATATTCTCAAAATCTCAAGTATTCTCAAATATTTTATTCCCAAACATCACTCAAACATAAAATATTTTTTAATTTCAAATCTTCAACTTTTTTTATTTAATTATTATCTAATCATTATAACTTTCCCAAACTCTCAAATAAAACACAAAAACAATACAACTTTTTCAAATTCAAAATTACAAAATTTATATTAAAAAATTATATTCAAACAATATAATTATAATATTTTTATTCAATTTTTTCTCTCTTATTTTTCAAAATGCAATAAAATACTTTAATTTAAATTATTTCACTACTATTCACATATATATTGAGATATTCTAAATATCCAAATAGAGGTTTAATTAATTATAGAATTGATAAGCTTATAGGAAGGTGGTGCATGGTATAAACTATAAAATCAGCTCTTAGAGTACTAGCATTGATGTAGGCAAATGTAAATGCAAATCAAGATTTTGCTAACAATCCCACTAAATTGTCTATATTGGAAGAGACAAATGCATTCTTTTTTTTTACAAGCTACAGTAAATCTACATATTTAAAGGGTTACTATTCCCCATCTATTAAATATTTTATGAATTACTTCTCTCTTCTCCAAAATATTATTAGGTTGCCAAAAAAGATAGTTGACAAACAATAATTTAATTATAAATTAAATTATTAATTAACATATAGTCAGTGTAATTTTAAAAAATGAAAAAAATTATTATTATTATTATTAAATTAATAATATTTTATTATTATTTTGACTAACAGATAGATAATCCAATATTTAAATTTCTCCTAAATGGAATAGATAAAAGTCAAAATATGTGATATTAACCAAATTTTATCTTTACCTTTACCTACACCAATGCTAATGATTTTAGAGGACTAATAGTGAGATGGCTATAGTTAAAATTTGGTCAAAATTTAACTAAGTTGCATAAATTCTATCTACATCAATCTTAATAAATCTATAGTGTTTTTAACCCACACAAAGTCACTGGCCAAATTTGGGCAACCCAAGTTTATGGCCAAATTAAATTTTAGACATAAAATATTCCTTCTCGGTAAATCTTCATCGTGCAGCAAACAAAAACTGCAAAAAAATCCACACCATTTCAAAGAGAAACGTCGACTTCTTCCATACAAGTGTTCTCACTGTAGGATGTAAAAATCCACACCATTATAAAAAAATTCATACACAAGTGTGCCCACTATAAGGTGTAAAAAATTGCAGATGAATATAATAAGAATTGGGAAAGGTAAATATATTCCAATGAAGACTGAAGACTTTGTTATTTTAATAGAATAACAATTACAATTATAATTAAAATAAATGAAAATGTCATCATTATTTTAATAAAATAGTGATAGATTTGAAGGGTTATTATTTGATGTTGAAAAATGACTAACTAAATTTATAAAAGTGAATTTTCTAATTAAAATTTTGTCAAACTTTCTACTAGTACTCTAAGAGCACTAGTAGTGGATTCAACTTTACTAAAAATTGGCCAAAGTTTAGCTAGGATGCAAAAAAATTGTTACAATAGACTCAATAGAACTACAGTAATTTTAGCCAAAGGTACTTTCATTGGCCAAATCTTATTTTGGAAATAAAAAATAACTCTTCCCGCCTACTATTCATCCCACGCAAAAAGAAAAACACGTAGAAAATACCATTTCAGCCAAATCCAAAAGCACGAACTCATTCATTTCGGCCAATCCAGTAGTTGCAGCCAAACATCTCCTGGTAAGCCACACAGTCGCCACCTTTTTCTTTTTTTTTTTCCTTTTTTCTCTTTTTTTTTTTCCAGAAAATTGATTTCTCTTGTGGTTTCTGATTAGGAGATTTTTCTGTTTTGGGTGTTTCTCTATGATTGTCGTAAATCCCACATGTGGGTGTTTCTCTATTTTGGGATCCATGGGGAAGGTTTGCCATGGCCAAAGGTGACCCATGGTTTGAGTTATTTATTTCTTTAAAACTACCATGAAATTTGATATCTGTCTCAATTGTTTTAGTATTATATGATTTAGATGAATTGATGTAACTGCACCCCAAAACCCTCGCCCCTCCTCCCGCGATGAATACTCTACATGCTGTACTCGTACTTTTGGGGTGCTTATGGTGTGGCTATTTAATTAGCATTAAGCTATAAAATTGAGCCTTATCATGTATCATTTATGCTGTTCACTCTCTTATGTAATGTGATTTAGTAACCCAAAAATAGGTATTGTGATTAGCAATCGAGATAGTTTTGGGTATTACTCCTCTAAGAGACATAATTTTATTCCCAATTTATTATTAGCCATTATTTTTTTTATGCTCTACCAGTCCTAAAAGAAATTTCCATTTGCCTCGAGATTTGAAGTCTCTTCTTTTGCATAAGCTTTTTGGTTGTATACAGGAATAAGAAAGATGATGGCCCAAGAGAATTCGATTTATTTATTACATACTCATACATGTGGTTTTTGGTTATGGCTTTTGATTCTTTACCTAGCTGGTTGGTGATGTTTACCCTTTAAGTGCATTAGCGGTATGGCTCTGAGGTTCGGTAGAGTTTATGGTCAAAAAGTTTGTAATTGCATTATCATTTTGCTTACCTGCGGCACTGATTTTATTGTTCTAGATCGTGTGGCATGGTTCAATATGTTCATAAATAATGCGTTTGAAATCATGTCGGGGTAGTTCCCTGCTTGGAGCTAACAAACAGGTTAGATTGTAGTGTGTATACGTCTAGTTTCAATTTAAGACCAACCAGTCTGCATTTACTGTTGTTTTGTCTGTTGGGGTGGCAACGCCATTTCTGATGTTTCCTTGTTTTTTATTAATTTACTTTAGGTTTTTTATTCTACATACCCTTCAAAAATTGATGAAATCCCTCATGATCTAAATGTTGAAATGCGTCGATTGTTTTCTCGGCAGTATCATATTTTTAATTAGCATTCTTGTAAATATATTCCACCTTTAGAGTTCAAACTATTCATTTCCTCACTTCTCTTATTATGAATGGATACATACACTTACCGTGATGCCTAATTCATAAGTCTTCTAAATAACAATGACTTTTTGTTGGGTGCCACGAATGAAATTAATGAACAGCAACTCTATCCACCCCGAGTTGAGGTTATTGAGGTTGAACCGAGTGGATGAAAATCACAAGAAGGTAATAGCTTTAGTAATGAGGAAGATTTGATGCTTGTGGAGGGATGGCTTGAAGTTTCTTTAGATGCGGTGCAAGGAAAAAATAAAAAATACATGATGTTATGGAAAAGAATTCATAAATATTTTGAGGAAAATAAGAAATTTGATTCTTCATGTAACTACTCATCTCTAATGAATTGGTAATCAAAAATTCAACTAGCGGTAAATAAGTTTTTTGGCTGCTTGGCACAAGTTGAATAAATGCATCCAAATGGTTTTAATGAGTAAGACAATGTATGTTTTCCATCTTTTAAGCTTTTTTTTTAACATGCTAATTATTTTGCACCATTTTCATGCAATAGTTGAATAACATGTATACATTTACTTAATTATATAAAGTGAGTTTCATACTGAGCTTCATGGTGTTATGCATGTAGATTGGCAAGGCAAAGGTAATGTACCTAGAATTAGAGAAGAAAACTTTTCACTTTAATCAATGTTGGCGCTTGTTGAGATTCCATCCAAAGTGGGTGAAATATATGAAAATAGTGAAGCTGAAGAAAAAACCAAGTTCAAATGCTTCGACACCAAATTTAATAAATTTAGGCGAATATGAGGATTTTCATGTAATATCTTCAAATTTGGATTGACCAATGGGCCGTAAAGTAGAAAAAAAGAAACGAAAGGGAAAAGAAATAATAGACTCGGATTCTCTGATGATACTAAATGAGATTAAGGAAGATAGAAAGAGTAAACTTGTACTTATGTAAGAAGCACGTGATCATAAGATGTTTTGTCTTAATCAAGAGGAAGTGACTCTTAAGCAAAAGGAAGTGCGTATTCAAAAAGAGAATTTGGAACTTGAGCAGAAGAAAATACGGATTCAAGAAAAAAAGAAGAGGAGAGAATTATGACAATAAATACAAGTACAAAGCCTCCAATGCTACAACAATAGGGGTGCTCCATAGCTTCAACTGATACTACTTCTAGCCAACATCGGCTATGGATCACGCCCATCATCATAAGGGCATCTCGGTATGGGGTTTGATCATCGTACTATTTTCAACGACAAACAAAAATATTTGCAAGTCATGCTAAGAAAATCTAGCTATTATGTATTTTATTGAATAATGTTTTATTTGTGGTTTGTTGGCTTTTTTAGAATTATAGAGTGACGTTTATTTGACGTTTTGAATCTCAGATTGTATTTAACATTTTAGGAGTCTTTAACTCCATCAACGTTTATGTTTTATGGAGTAACATTTATTTGATGCAACTTTAATAACTTTAATACAACTATAAACTTTAATAACTTTACCACAATCATAAACTTTAATACAATCATACACCCTAAAACATTAATACAACCATAGACTTTAATACAAACATAAACTTTAATACAACCATACACCATAAAACATTAATACAACTATATACCATAAAAAATTAATACAACCATAAACTTTAATACAACTAGAAATCATAAAACATTAATACACCAATACAACCATAAAACAATAATACAACCATAAAGCATTATGCAGCACTATATTGTTGTCATAAGTGCTAGACGAGGTCTGCTTGGAGTTGACAATGGATTTTCTTATCCCTAAGAGCATGATGGTATTAAATAAACTCGCTAAATTCAGGTGTATGATCTGTTGACACTGGATCAAGTGTGCTTTCTGCCAATTGTTCATATTTGAACTCTTCTTCTCCATTGTCGGCCCGTTTATCTTCAATGATCATATTATATAAAATTACGCATGCCATCATAATATCGTTGAGTGTTTCAATATGAAAAAATTGTGCAGGTTCGCAAATTATAGCAAATCGTGCTTAAAGTATACCAAAAGCACGCTCCACATCCTTCCTTGCGGACTTTTGGGCTGTAGCAAAATATTTTTTCTTGTTTCCTTGGAGAACTGAGATGGTTTTAACAAATGTTGGCCATTGTGAATAAATGCCATCAACAAGATAGTACCACATTGTATAGTTATGACCATTAATGGTGTAGGAGTAAGTCGGAGTACGCCTTTGAGTAATGTCAGAAAATATAAATGATCTATTAAACACATTTATATTATTATGAGATCCCGGTAATCCCAAAAAAAGCATGCCAAATCCATAGATTGTAAGAAACCAATATTTCTAAAATAATTGTCAGTTTATGGATATGACCAGAGTACATACATGTCACGCAGTCAGGCAGTTTTTCTACTTCCAGTGCATACAATCGATCCTCTCTAATATACTTAGAAATCCACGTTTCTCACCAACTGCGAGCAGTCTAACAATGTCATCATTGTTGGGTTTCTTTAAGTATTCTTCAGAAAAAAATTGAAACAACTGCTTTGATAAAAAAATTTAGGCTTCTTATTGCGATAGTCTGTCCAATCTTCAAATATTCATCCATAAAATCAGCCGAAACACCATATGCAAGCATCCTTAGAGCAACTGTTATTTTTTTAAGGGAAGACAAACCAAGCCTTCCAGCTCTATCTCATCTTTGGACAAAATAAAGTTCATGGGCTTCTATCGTGGCTTGGATACGAAGAAATAGAAAATGACTCATTTGAAACCTCCTTCAAAAGTATTTGTGTTGATAGATTGGAGGATCAGCAAAATAGTCGCAAAAAAAATTTTGGTGGGCTTGCAATCAATCACGTTTGATGAATTTACGTGATTTTTTAGAAGAACCACTTGAGCTTGATTCTTTTTCTTACAAAACAAGTTCTCTTGCTATATCAAATTTTTCGTCAGAATTTGAATCGATAAGTGTCATTTTATGAAAAAGTGAACAATCCATTGAGAGAAAATGAAAATAAAAGGTTTCACAGAGACTTGAGTTGAAGTGAATGAAATTGTTGAGGATATGTTATATTTTATAATGAAAAGAATATAACTGTTGGAAAAATATAACTGTTAAAAAAATATATTCGTTGGATAAATATAGCTGTTAAAAATATAGCCGTTGTAAAATTACGGCAGTAAAAAATATGTGTTAGAAAGATATGATAGTTGGAAAAATATAAAAAATATAACTATTGGAGAAATATGACTGTTAAAAAATATGTCAGTTGAAGAAATATAACTGTTGGCAAAAATACTGCACGAAAAATATTTCCGTTGTGAATATATGATCATTGAAAAAATATATATCAGTTAAAAAATATGACCGTCGTAAAAAAAAGATCATTAGAAAATTATATCCTTTAGGAATAATATGATGTTAGAAAAATTAATGTGTACTTTTCTAATAACGAATAAATATTCAAATTATAATTAGAATTAAAATAAATGAAAAAGTAAAAATTAATATTTTAATAAAATAGAAATAAATTTATTGGATCTATTATCTGTTATTATTAAAAAGTAATTAGTTAAATTTATAAAAATAAATTTTCTAACTAAATTTTAGCTGAACTTTATTAGTTCCACTGTTGGTACCATTACCCAACCAAAGATGCCACAATTTAAAAATCCTTCAAAACGCGGCCGATATACGTGAGTACAATTTGTTTCTACTCGGGGAGCTTGCATTGCTCTGCTCGTCGTTGGTCATATGTGAACTTAGAAGAGTCCGCTTGTAGGAATGGCGGAGTCCCCAATGATTCCCGTGCTGTCGTCCTTTCTACCTGGTTTTGTCTTCGACTCCGACGTCCGAGCATGCCCTCAAAATCGCCAGAGTCTCTCAGCTTTTCCCCCTGTGCATTCTCATCTTCAACATGAGGCCTTCCAGAGCAGTTTTGCAAGGCCACCAGGTGACTACTAGTTCTTTCTCCTTTTCTTTTTAGTTTTTGCAGACATACTATTCTGATACAGCTTACGGTTGTTTTTTAGTCTTTCAATTATCTGAAAGGCAAAAAGACAAACAATATATCATATAATGTGAGATTACATTGAAGAAGTACTCCCCATGTAATCTCCCCATGTTTCTTCTTTCATTGTAGTTTGTGTTTTTTTCCCAAAAGTGTAGTTTTATTTTTTACAACCAACCAACAAACATGATTAAAACAAACTCAAAATTGGTGGCTAGTGGAGTCATTCCTGCAATTTTTTTATTGATACTGGGTGTCCGGAACAAAGTCCCAACTAATTCTTAGGGTTCACGCGCCCTGTTTTCCACAAGTGCACCTTAAGTAATTCAAAGGGAAAATTTTCCAATCTGATGGCCCCTAGAAATAGTTTGCGCCCAAGGATTTGAACCTTAGATCTAGAGGAAGCATACCACCAACTCCAAGGCTCTTACCACTTGAGTCAACCCCTAGGGGTTATTCCTTCACATTTTTTTTTTACAGGTAATCAAAAAGTTTTATTCATAAGAATAGGCAAAGCCCAAGTACACATGGAGTATACATGAGAAGTACCTAGTTAGAGTTTACAATTGAAAGGAGAAAACTATGGACATTTAGCCCATTACAAACAATGGCCCCTGCCAATAAGAACAATGATTCAAAAAAGAAAACTTTAAGCTCATCCATTGTTCTCTCGCGATCTTTAAACCTTCTATCATTTCTCTCCTGCCAAATACGCCAACACACATATATAGGAACCATTCTCTTGCCACTTGTGAGTTACCTTGAAGACCTCTCCAGCTTGCAAGGAAGTCCACCATTCTAAGAGGCATGACCCATGACAATCCAATTCGCGAGGAAATCATCCCACGTGGTCTTGACCAACTTACAATGTAAAAGCAAATGATCTACTAATTCACCATTCTTCTAAAACATACAACACCATTACCCGATATTTCCTTAAATTATTTATAGTAAGGATCTTGTCCAATGATGTTGTCCATACGAAAAAAGCATCTTTTGAAGGAGTTTTCGTTTGCCATATACTCTTCCATGGGAGCATGGTCATTCCAGGGCTCGTTAGAACTTGGTAAAACGATCTGATAGTGAATCTACCTTTCTTGGAGGGGCTCTGGTTCTTCTTATCGCTTGTTCCCTCTATCATGCTTACGGAATACAATGCCGCATAGAACTCTATGATAGTCTCCAATTCCCAATCTTTGGCTGCCCTAATAAAATCAACATTCCATTGAGGGGAGCCACTGGAAAAGTCCAAGAGATCGGCTATCGTTGCATCATTTTCTTGTGCGAGCTCAAAAATGGCAGGGAAGGTGTCTTGGAGGCTTCGTTCACCACACCATTTATCATACCAAAATTTGACACAAGAGTTGTGCCCACCACAATATGTTCATGTCTTCGGAAGATCTCCCAATGTCTCCTAATGTATTCCCACAAACCCACCCCATATGGACTGTGTACCTCATTTGAGCACCATCCTCCCCATATTCCTTCACATTAGCATTAGCAATTTCTTAAGAGGACCTATTTTCCTAGGTTTCATTGCTTACAAAGAAACTCGATGTCTTAAGAGTAGACTTTGAAGGATCAATATCTGGTTGCATTCCTTTTGCTAACCATTGTTGTGTCAAAGGTCAAAACTGCCAATTTTTCTTGGTTTTACCTGTACCTTTCTTGATAGCATACTTTAGGTTGTGAAGTTTTCAAACTAGAACCATTAGTCTAACCTATCTGATCGAGTCATTCTGTTATCCTACGCCATTTTTGCTGCCAAAGCAACAAAAAATGCACACAATTTATTTATGTGATTAAACAGCTTCATTTTGGATTCCCTAGAAGTTATGCCCTTTTAATTAAAAGAAAGACCTAGCTCCTTTCTGTTCAAACCTGGGATCTTGTTTGCTTTCTAACAAATATCCTTTTTTTTTTAATAAGTAATCCGATTTTATTGAACGCGCAAAAGTGCCCAAGAGTGCCCTTGCACCCTAGCATTGGCTCCGCATATGTCGGCCCCATCCTGGTGTTGGGCAGGTGGACAGCCTCACAGGCCGCTCAGTCACACTACCCCCTGAATGGGCTATAAGCCTAATTTTATTAGATTAGAAACCCAAAATTATGTTGGGGTTTTGAATTAAAAGATTAAGGGTTTCAAACCAAAACCCAATCAAACAAATCCCAACCTCCATAATAATCCAAGACCAACCATAAACCATTATATTCAGTCGCGACAGGTGAGATAGAGAGGGAGAGAGAGATGGGTTTTGAGCTACTTATAGGACTTATGGCAAGAGAGAGTGGAGACTTGAGAGAGATGGAGACAATAATGGTGATGGAGACCAAAGATCAGACATAGATTAGAGAGCTACGAGAGACTTGGAAAGAGAGTATTGATCAGGTGGGGGGGAGGATGAGTTTGGAACTTGCTTATCAAGTTCTAGGACAGTGTCGTTTAGGGAGTTTTTTAACTCGTCACCAATTCCTCCCCATAGGAAATCCCTTTGAAGCTTTTCAAAACGCTAGCCTAGACCGACAAGGAGGGAAAAAGAGACAAGAAATGAATTGGGATATTTTAGAGGATACTTTTGATCAAAGTAGGCCTCCCACCTTTAGATAAATATTACCGCTTCCACCTAGCTAAATGATGTTCCATCGTTTCCAAGGCACCATCCCAATTTGATTTTGCCTTAAAGGGAACCTCCAACTGAAGACCTAGATACTTCATAGGCAGAGACGACACCCTACACCCAATAATGCTTGGCAAGCGACCAATGCTGTCCACTACACCAACCGATACTAATTCATACTTGCCCAAATGAAATTTTAATCCAGAGATACCTATCAAAAATGTTTTTAGTCCAAAGACAGCTTCAAAAAAAAAAAAAAAAAAGAAGAAAAAAGAATAAACTATGTAGATGCAATACCCCATATGATAAGTGATAAGAGTAGGTGGTATATGGGATCCCACATTGCTTGGGAAGGAAAAGTTCATGCTTTTTATAATGGTTCCAATGGGGCTCCAATTTTATCATTAACTAGTCCTTTTAGAGTATAGGCCATTTAGTTTGGATATTCTGTTAGGGCGTTACAAATGATATTAGAGCCTATCCCAACAAAAACTGTGGGACTTGAGCCATGCCAACTACGATAGACTGGCCCGACGAGAATGTCTGTAATTTAAGGGGAGGAGATTGTCATACCTATATGATAAGTGATAATAGTAAATGGTGTATAGGATCCCACATTGTTTAGTGAGGAGAAATTCTTACTTTTTATAATATTCTAATAGGGCTCCAATTGTGTCATTGACTAGTCCTTTTAGAGTATAGGCTATGTGGCTTGGGCCTTCCATTGGAGAGTTACAGCAGATGATGAAAGTGCTCCTGCTTAGCCTCACAAAAATCAGCATATCATCAGCAGACAAGAGATGGGACAAGATAAACTCTTCATTATTTCTAGTCCCCATCAAGAAGCCTGATAAAAGTCCCCTATTCATACTAGTTGGCATCATTCTACTTAAAGCCTCCATTACCACCACAAGGAGTTAGGGATAAAGGATCTCTTTGTCACAATCCATGAGAGCTATAAAAGAAACCAGCAGATGTACTGTTTTTCAAAATTGTGCTGCATACTATAGAGATACAACATTCTATCCATGCACACCATCTCTTGTTGAGGCTGCTTTTGATGAGTGGATACAACAAGAAGCACCAATTCATATGTTATCCTACTATCCTGACACTCGTTAGTCATAAGCACCAATTCTAGACTTTGTTGGCCTGTGATGAAGCCATGAAAGCATTCTGGGAGCTAGAAATAATCTTCAACAACATTTGTTTCAGTCGATTCGCAAGAACTTTGGAGAGATGATTGTATGAAGAACCTAACAAGCTAATAGGAAGAAAGTCCTTGATCTCCACTGCCCTTGCTATCTTGGGATATGTGTGGTAAAGACAGTGTTAAGACTCTTCGAACTTGCCACGAGCATTGAACTCATGAAGCACATTCATCAAAACTGCTCTAAGAACCCAACAAGTCTGAAAAAAAGGCTAATGAGAAACCATCAGAGCCTGAGGCCTTGTCACCATTTAGTGCTTTCACCACCCCCGAAACCTCAAACCTTGTTTGGCAACAAAGTATTTTTAAAAAAATTTCAACATTTCTCAACCTTTCTCATAACTTCATTCACAAACATCACTCAAACACAAAAGCTTTTCTATTTCAAATTTTCATATAATCATTATTCAAACACAAAAATCAATACAAATTTTACAAACTCCAAAACAAAAAATACTCTTAAAAATATTTTATTTAAACAACTTTTCAACTTTATATATCCAATTTCACAAACTCCAATACTATACTTAATTTAAAAAAGATTTTTATTCAAAATTTTCTCTCATTTTTTAAAACCTAGTCTCAAACAAATTCAAAATTCTCAAGTATTTCCAAACGTTTTTGGTAACCAAACATGGTTGTCTCCTCAAATCTTCTTTCTAGCCACGTCACATCCTCTCTATCAAAAGAATCAAAGTAAGACCATCTAACTAGGGCCTCCAGGAAAATTGTTCAAAATAGAGACGGGCATCAAATTTCAAAGTATGCTTCCTTATTTTGGTGTTGTCCAAGGAAGCTTTCCACCAACCACTTGAGAGTTGATCGTGTTGTGTTAACAATTTGTGTTGGAAGTCTGGTGATTCGAGTTGGCTTTCTAACAGATATCTCACCTCCATTGTTTGCTGCCTTTCCAAAGTAGGTGAAAGCGATATGTGCACTTAAGTGCATAAGCCGCACTTAAGCTCATAAGCCACCTGGAGCCCAAGTGCAGGCATGCACTTCAGTGTAGGTTTTATAAATGATGTAAAATAACAAAATTTCCATAAAATATAATCTAAAAAAGGTTTTAAAAATGAAATATAGTAGTATATTTAGCCTATTATGCAACATGACAATCAAGTAATCAATTAATTACATAAAATTTGCACATAACATTTTATATACTTCACTTCTACTGTGGTTTACAAAATATACACAACCATGATATTTGATAGCCATAATCAAGTAAAAGTACATGGTTTAATCAAAATACACCTAAATGGAAATGACCAAAAAAGCACAATGCAGTCCCGAAGTATATAATCATCCTCATCCTTATGTGATGCCCTAAATTTCAATGGAAAAAGTCAACTCTGGGAACCCTTTGTACATTTGAAATGGACATTTTTGGCTTCTAACATCATCAGCGATGTCAACTCTGGTACGCCGTCAATCAAAGGCCTACCCACTAGGTCGCATGGTCCTGGGGGTGGGTTTTGTCCGTTTTCAGTTACTTGCAAGCCCTTCGTACATCCGAAACAAGCAGTCTCAGCTTCGATCTTCGTTGTCGGTGTCAACTCTGGCAATGGGTTGACCAGAGGCCCACCCTCCAGGTCGCTTGGTCCCGGAGATGGGGTCTATCTCTTTTCTGTTACTCGCAGGCCCCTCGTACATCCGAAACAACCAATCTCGTCTTCGATCTTCATCGATGGCATCAAATCCTGCGATAGGTCAACCAAAGGTCCACCCACCAGAGGCGTCAAATCTCAACGATGGGTTTTTTGTGGTCGTCGGCCGGTGATTGGATGACTTCGGTAGGTCATTGCCAATAATAGGCATAAGGCCCATTTCGAGAGGCCTTGGATGTTTAGCCCGCCAGCATTTTAGGCTAGGTTGTAGCTTTACCTTTCTCAGCCCGAGTGTAACGCCTCTCCTGACCCGGCCTGTTTTTACTCAGCCCACCTTTGCCCAAGCCTGAGGATGACGGGCTTAGGCCCAAGCCCAGTCTATTATTATCCACTTGCTGAATCATGTTGTTGACCAAACTTCTTAAATGTAGCATATCTTGTTTAAGAAGGGAAAGATCCTTATCAAAAAAAAGAAGGGAAGGATCTTCTTCCCTCTCCTTGTGTCCTCTCTCGGTCAGAGAGCTTCTTACGATTTCAACGTTATTTCTGCAGACTCGAGCATGTGGTGCACATCTCAGTCCTTCTCCCTCAACGACTATCTCCTTTACTTTTGAATACCCAGAATTACCCTCCACTTGTGGTGTCACTGCTACTGCATCCCCGAGCACTCAATACCATTTCTTGACTACCGGCAGCAAGTCTCAATGACCGGACCACCTCTGCATAGGACTTAGGTAGAGTGTTCATTGACACTTTCTGGTTTGAGTTTTGAGACATTGACAACCCAACCTTTCTCCCCTTCCCCAAGATGCTGTAAACTTCCTACAGTGCAACCACCATTTTTTCCACCCTTTCCCCTCCATTTCTTCTGGTATAAAAACAAAATTCCGTCTGCCACCATTGCCATATCCCCCACTAATGCCATATATCGACCTTGAGCATTGGAACATCTCTGAGCAATGTAATTTCTATGACCATCCCTTGAGGTTGCAAAGAACTCCTTTTTATCACCATGTGAACATTCCTCAAGGGCTCTAATGAACTAGTTCACCGTGAACATCTCCAGGACCAATGCTTTCGTAACCTTTCAACTTCTCTCAATTATGCGAATCCATCAGCTACCTTCCTCAGACAGTTTAGAAACTTTAGATTCTATAGGAAAACACATCCTAAGAAAAATACATAACTCTAACCTATTTTTATACTATACTTATACTATAGTGTTTAATTACGTGTTATTATACTATAGTATTACATATTATTTCTAGTGTCTAATTACATATTATTATTCTATAGTATTATGAATTATTAACTCATTATATTAGACTCATTTATATAGTAGTGTCTAACTTATTTCTATAGTAGACTTATACTATAGTGTCTAATTTCATGTTATTATACTTATCAAAAATATAATTACATGTTATTATACTACAGTATACATATTATTATATTATACTAGTGTCTACTTTATTTATAATTTATTTCTATACTAGACTTATTTCTAGTGTCTAATTACATGTTATTATACTATAGTCTACATATCATTATATTATATTAGGGTCTAACTTATTACTATACTAGACTTATTTATGTACTTGATTATGTATGGTTGTAATACTATGATGTTTACATATACTAAACTATTAGTCTATTTATATTATAGTATAAGTATATTATTTTATAATAATTAGCTCATACTAGTATATTATTGAATTTAACTATATGAGTTCTAGTTATATAACTATATAACTATACTAGTATATATGATCAATATATAAATAATACATATTTTTATAACATATGTATAATATCAGAGTCGGTCCGACAACACCTCCGACTCCGAGTCCAAAGAAAAATTAAAAAAAAAAAAAAATCCTACTCCGACGGTGCGGAGTCAGATTTTTGCTCAGCCTTAATTACTTAAGTATAAAACCATCATCATTTTCATTAGAGGATTTGTAATTTTCGTCATCTTCCTCTTCTACTTCGTCTAAATTAATAGCCATAACTTCATTAGGAGTACATGTGAACAATAATTTGAACCATTCTCCTTCCCTAGTGACCTCATTCGTTATCTCATGTTGAATCATTCTTCTTCAACCCCAACAACTCTAGCAACTGTATTCTAGGGAAAAGTGATTTTGTCTTCTTCCATTGAAGCTTTATAATTTGAGGAGAAATTTTTCTTTTCCTGTTTTCCATGCTTGCAGATATTTTATATATTGCATTCTTTCTTAAGTATAAAAAATTTGTATAATTTTTCTTTGAAACTTATAAAGTGTGTTTTATTGTGCTTAAAGCCCACTAGTAAAAGGCAAAAAAAGGCGCTTAAATTGCCCTTTTGTAAATGCACTTGGGTTTTGGTGAGCGAAGTGCTTTACCCTTCGCACTTTGTGTTTTGCGCATAAGCTTGCTTTTAACAACACTGGGTTTTGCATCAAATTATGAGGCCAAGGTATATTAGTAAAATCTGAGTTGATGCTCCAACATCATAATGGGTTTTCCAGTTTAGAAATACTTGAATTTAGTTTTTAAAGTCATGTCATGACAATGAGCATGATCATAAGATCTTCACTTCCCTTAGTATTCAATTGCCAAGTCCTCAACTTCACTTGTTTAGATTTTAGAGAAACAAACAATGAAGTCTATAGAAAATTGTTCCTGTTGTTACTTACCCAAAAAAAGAGTGTTATTTACTCATCCCATAAGAACAATGATTGTTAGCCTTTACAAGAAAAAGACATGAAGCATTGGTAATTAATTCAAAACTTGACAGCTTTCCCATCTTTAGTATTTGGATTTCATTTTAAACCTTAGCTTCCCCTGGTTAGAATCTAAACTAAACAAATTTAGTTGACATCTTCCCCGTCAATCTGAACTTTTAGGCAATCAGTGATTAAACATGCTTTTAGTGCAGTGATCCTGAGTATGAACTATGATTCCCCATTTCAATTAAATATTCATGTGTTGGACTCACTTATTAAGGGAGAGTTTAGCCCACCCATAAGGGAGTTTTTAGAATATAAATTTTAATGATTAAATTGCTTTTCCATCAACATAATCTTTTGAAACAATTGGTGAATTAACAGTCTGATGAGTTTTTAAGAATAGTGGCTTTTACACCTGCAATGACTTCTATTTCTTGTACTTCTTTTTCTCCCTTTGAGCTAATATGAATTGAAAATTCCCATTGATTTATCATCACCATTTTGCAAGAGTCCTATGGTTGTGTTATCCTTCTCCTTGTCATGTTAGTGGTAACAATATCAGTCCCATCATCACCCTTCTCATTCATACTTCTGCTTACATTTTCCTTGAATAATGACCCAATATTTATCATCTCTTTTGTTGTAGTAAAATGGCATTTAGTTGATTCAAGAAGTTCTTTCTAGTCACTTTTCCTTTCTTTCTTTATTTTTTTTAATTTCCCACTTTAGTTATTCTACTTTTCCTATGAGTTTAGGAACCATACGTTCGGACCCGAGAGAACCCATATTTCAATGGTCTGTTAAAAGGAGATGATCAGGCTACCTTTGACTCTCAAGGGAGTATCAGCAGCCGAAACATTTCTCGGCCCCCATCAGATATTGGTGACTTCAAACATAGACTCATTTCAAATATGTCTGGAAAGGTCGTGGACTCACCATACGAAGATTCAATCTCAGATATTATTCTTGGACCCCTTGACTTTGACTTTCGAGGAAGTTCTGACAGCCAGAGCTTTTCTCAGCCCATATCCGATATTGGTGACACAAGAAACAAAAGCAATGTTTCAAAAATATCTGAGAAGGTCATGGATTCACCTCTAGAAAATTCAGTCTCAGGTATTATTCTCGAAAATTTTGATCAACCTTCATCTGAGAGGTGGTCAAGGTCAAATAATTTCAAAACAACTTCATTTGTACCCCCAAGTGTTCAACCAAAGTTAAGCTTTGACCTGGCTGCACAAAATGATTCAATGTTTGATGCTAGTCCTACAACCTTTGAAGGAAACGATGAGTACCATGCTTTAAATTATCTGGAAAGGCCAGTATTTGAAAAATCATACCGCATGGAAAAAAGGAAGCCAGACCTCTCAAGGATTCCGCTTCCTCAGTCTGCTGCTATTTTTTATAATGGGTCCTCACCAGAAATGGAAATTGTTGAATCATGTGAAAGCGTCAATTTGTTAAATATATATTTGAAAGCCAGAAGGGATGATGTCAATGCTGGTGTGCCAGGAAAATTCTTACATGCAGTAATGGGGCAAGATATATCTGGTAATCCCCCTTTTCAACTCTTATTTACCTTGCCATGGTGACTCATTATGATGCTGAACTGCCTTGCTTTCTATTGTTGGATATACTTATACACAGTCTGAAAGTTTATATTCAATCCTGAGCTTGTCTGTGACTATCCTTCAGCATGGTGTTTGTGATGAGGCAATACAATTATGTGTTATTTTTCACCTCTTGACATTTCAGAAATTGTAACCATACTCAGCTAGGATGTTTCATAAAGGTCAAGCCCAATATTTGGTTAACTACTTGAAGTAGCGTGTGGCCAACAGAGAAGTGGCATTCAATTATGTGTTGGATAATCAGTTCATAGTGACATGCCTATTACATAAGGATACAAATCACTTCATAGTTCATAGTTCATAAGGATACATAAGGATAATCAGTTCATAGCTCATTTTAGGTTGTGTTTTCCCATCAATTCATAATTCATTGAGGCTTTAATTCTGCTTTTGCATGATTTTTATTTCATGAATGTGTAAAATAACTCCCAAAAGTTCACAAATCACAAAGCACTGACACCTATTCAAGACTTGCATTAAATTTCAAACTTCGGGCATTACTGGAAAAATTGACTAGCACTAGGTTGTGTGCCAATTGTTTTTGGATCAAGTGGTATGACCAGAGGAATTGACTGCCCTTGTTTTGGACCAACTGGCATCTCTTTGTGTCTAAAAGAAAGGGTGTGTAGAACAACTCAAAGAGTACCGGAGCCACATGGGCGCATAATTTAAAAAGACTAGTCAAGGTTGTATTGGAGCCCCTGGAGTCATTCTAAAGGACAAGGACTTCCCCATCCCAAGCAATGTGGGATTCCCATTCTCCACCTTGCTATATTCAATCCAGGGTATTTTAGTGTGGTCGTGGGTTAAATCCATATGGATGCATCAGTTGTATTTACCAATCAAAAACCTGCCACATACCTGCTCATTTCTAGTTGTGCTCCGAATATCCTGGTAACCTTTTTTGCAGAAAGTATTGCATGTAGTGCTCTTATAGTTGAGTTAACAAATTCCAGAATTGTCGTAAATTTTCTTTTGAAATATATAAATACAATTTTCAGCATTGCATAAAATCAAGTAATGTCATTTGATGAAAATCATTAGTTTTGTCATGAAATTTGCTGCTTAAATACACAGGATGCTTCTTTTTTACCTGAGATTAGTGAGTATGATACTTTACTGAGATCTCAGTCACAAGGCTTAAGGTTCTTGATACTAGATACTGGAGTCAGGATCAGTACAAATGTAAGCTCATTCTATTTTGTTAAGAAAAAAAAGGTTCTGAAAAGGAAAAGAAATGAAACATAAAGAATATATGTGCTGTAAGGTCCTTATGATTTCTTCAAGAATGGAAACCACCATGTGAAACAATTATAAAAATCATGTCAGTCTAATTTAACATAGTCCGACTATTTACAGATGTTGGACTAATTGCTTCAACAATCATGTATGCCTTCTACTTGAATGAAACATGCAAGAGCGACCAGTTGTGCACTGTGCCTGTCATCAACATGAAGAGGGCAGACCTGGGTTCTCACGCTGAAATTAAATGGCTGATTGAATCGTGCCAAATTGATCAGTCATCCTTATTTTTTATAGATGAGGTGTTTTCTATATCTTTGAGTCCTTAGTTTTTAAAGTATTTCATGGAGTAATCATGCTACATGTTCTAAGGTGCTCGTAAATGTATTTTGATCACCTTTTGTGGTTACTATTTGATTTTTTTTTTGGTGGGCAACTATTTGATTTGTTAAATAGAACAAAATATCTAACTAAACTTATTCATTGCAATAGTTTAGAGAAAAAAATGGAAGCTGTTATATATAATCTTCAACTTCCTGAACTCAAGCAGCCTGTGACCTAGCAAACTGATTCCTTTGCTGTGAAATCCCCCGTAAATGTTTTTTCCTCAAATAGATAGTTATGTTATAAATCTCAGATTCTTTCAAGTCCAACTAAGGTCATTAACTCATTCTGTAAGTTTTCCCCTTTTTTCCTACCAGTGAAGACTAGGAAGGTCCTGTAGTTATTATTTTCAAATCTGGCCTCCACGTTTGACTGAAACTTTGTTCCTGAATGCTGAATATTGAGCAGATTGACCTGTCATATTATGACCTTTTTGGGAGTCTTAAGCTAGTTCTAGTAAACAGCTGCACACTTTCAATTAAACAAGAGGTAATGTTTTAGAATATCTTTGTACTTTTACTCCAAACTGTGGGAAATGATTGATATTTTGTAAGTTTCTTCCTGAAACAGGCATTAAAGGAGGCGGTAGTTGAAACCTTCAGTTGCAGAAAGGTATATTTGGTTGCTTCAGTATGGTTGGCTTTCTCATTTTTAACTTGGTACTTCTAAACATCTTTAGAATAAGGGCTTACTTTCATTGGTTGTATCTCTCTATCACAGGATGAATCTACATATCCTTGGGTTGAGACTGTTACTATGGGACAGGTATCATTTTGTAATTTAGAATGCATATATGTTTTTCTCTTTTTTAAAGCGTAAATTTTATTGATAAAAGAGTAGGCATAGCCAAGTACACAGAAAGTAGAGAATGCATCTCTGTTTTCAGTCATCCACTATTTATCAGCAACTAGCCCCATTTGGATAAGCAATTGGTCTCATCTCATCTCAACATCTAAACACTAAAACACAAACACTTTCCAATTTCTCTTTCATACTTTTTCATCTAATCATTACAATTTTCCCAAACTTCCATATAAAACACAAAAAACAATTCAACTTTTTCAAATCCCAAAACAAAAATTATATTAAAAAATTATATTCTAACAATATTTTAATTTTATAATATTTTTATTCAACTTTTTCTCTCATCTCCCAAAACCCAATAAATATCTTAACTCAAACTATTTCACTATACAAACCATCTCACAACTATTCACAGATTTCTCATCTCATCTAATTATTCAAACGAGGCCTAAAACTTATCCGTGACACCAAAGACAAAAATCTAATGTTTTTTGTTGGGTTTGCAATATTGTCCTTTGTTGTTATAATAGCTTTTAGTGTTCTAATAAGCTAATCATAGTGAATTTATATATCTTATGGGTTATCTCCCCAACATTATTGGAAATTCTATTCATTTTTTGCATACAATGGAGCAAAACTCTTGTTGGTGGGGGGGGGGGGATTGGTGGAAATTTTTAACCAAATATGGTATAAGGTGTCCTTGGCGACTTAGGCCAATAGGATTTATGTTAAAGTCAAAGCTAACATCTTTGAACAATCCACCCCCACTTGTAGATAAAGAGTGAGTGAAAGGGTTAGGAGCTGTCACAGCTTGTTGCCCCCATTCCTCAAGTTGGTCTTAACTGCATGTACAAAAATAGGCTATGCCCAGATAATGATTGTAATGATTGTTAAGCCAATAGGATTTGTTTTGAACTAAAAAATGCACCCCAAGCCTTTATGGCCACATTTGGTGCATCCAATGTAATGTAGATGTAATGTAGGCTATCTATATCCAGCATTGCTCCACAGGCTCTGAAAATAGCAACCAGTACGGTATTATATTATATGGAGACCTAGTGACCCATCCATAGTACTTCCACTGACATGGAAAAAAGGAGAGAAAACTAACAAATCTTATAAAACATACAAAGATATTAGATATCTGTTATTATGGAATATTGGTTAAAAATATCATGGGTAAATTGACTTCCTTGTTCTCAAAACATGATCCTATATCACTTATTCCATGCAAACTTTAAATTGTTGCAATTTGGATCCAATTTAGAGATTTCAATTTCAATTTTTGCCTTTGGTTCAAATCAAGCATTAGTTTGGATAAAAAATATCTTGACATAGATGGCACATGTATTTAGCCTCGTTTGTTTTCACAATCATTCTCAACTCATCTTATCTCATATCATTTCATCTAATCATTAAAATTTTTCCAAATTCCCACATAAAATAAAAGAAACAATTCAAAATTTTCAAATCCCAAAATAATATTAAAAAAATATATTCTAACAATATTTTATACAACTTTCATCTCAACTCATCTCATCTCATCTGCGAAAACAAACGAGGCTAACTCATGAAAATATGAAATTGAATTTTATAATAAAAACCAAACCCAAGAAATGTTCAATGTCCAAAATTGTAATTCCAAAGAGGGGAAAACAAAGCAGAACTTTCCATTCTTTCAGAAAGTTCGAAGGAATGGAAATTATGATGTAAAGGAGGGAATTGAGACTCGAGGGAGGTCTATATTCTCAACTAAGAAGACTCACTTGTTGAGAATTAGAGTAAAATGGCTAACTTCCTAAATTCCATTCTTTCAGGAAGTTCCAAAAAAGCCTTAATGCAACATTATTGCTTTTATCCCAAAGAAACTTGTGAGGAGGAATGTTTAGGGTCGGAGTGCAGTTGTAGCAGGTTCATCATCGGATTCGGTTCTACATAAGGTTAATGAGATTCAGCAGTGTGTGGGGATTTCATATGAAGGATGTGACAACCAATTTACAGTACTACTCACTGCGATCGAGGCGGGCCACTCGCTTGAAACCAAATCAAGATTTAAGAAAATCAAGAAGTTAAAGCATCTTTTTTGGGCAATCAACTACGACGTTAAGGGAGGTAGTTCAAGTCGAGGGAAGACTAAAGAGAGGACATTATGAAGCTTTCCTCGTAGAGGGAGTTTTGGGTGGAGTATTAGTCTTACGGGAAACAAGGGGTTGGGATTGGGGAGATGTGCTCTGTTCCCATTCAGGCTTGGTATATTTTGGATAGATTTCTAATTTTCACGAGCTTATTGGTCATTAGGGGCTCTCTAGTATAGGCTAGGTGTTTCTTGTATACGCCCAGTATATTTAGTTACTCCTATTGATATTAATATATATAATATTTTTACTTATAAAAAAA